>LPNX010228826.1:212545-224268 GCA_001517045.1 Pseudotsuga menziesii | reverse complement strand
AGAGACGAGGAGAGCGGCTTAGTAATAGTTAGGGGGAAGAGGGGGCTGGGGGGGTTGGGTGGACATAAAATAATAAAAATATTGTTATAATTGGAAATGTTGTCAAATCTAAAGTTATTAGCTTCCATAATTCCCACGTGTTATAGTATTACAAAACGCGTGTGCGTTTTGCACTAATATAATGCCCACACATTTACCATTGGTGGGAACACATATTTGAATTTAAACAAAATGTGAGCGCATTTATTGACATTATAGTAGAGCCTCCACCCATGCTACCATGGCATTCTTATGCCTATGTGTTTGCTTCAGACTTTTCTTCGGATTCATCATGCCTATGCCTAAACCATGGCTAATTGAGCATTATATCCATATTTTCAGTATGCTCAAGTTTAGTCATTGGTTACAGTATGTTGCACACCCCCATTTTTTATTAAATTTTAGAAACAGATATGGTTTTTTTTGCAGATTCCAAATATGTAATTTTTAAGACGAATATAATTTTTTTCTATTTTTTTCTTGTTTATCTTGTGTCACCAATCCTCAACTCCAAAAACACATTGTTAGTGTTTTGTCCATAACTCTTTCTTTTCTCAACAATTTTGAAAAAAAATTGCATGGTGAACTAAAGAACATCGACTTCTACATGCTATAAAAAAATCATTTCCAAATAATTTCATTAAGACATTCAAATGTTGCACCCACAATTGACATACCATTTTCGAGGTTTGATCACATAGATAATTAAAAAATAAATAAAAATATATATATCTATATATATATTTTCTGAAAAATAGTTTTGCACTAGTACTATCTGTTCTCTATATGTCTACCATTTTTCGTAAGTTTATTCCACAATTTAGTCACTCAAAGGTTGCACCCACAAAAACATATACCTTATAATTTTTCCCCAAAATAAATAAAAAAGTGCTCATTAAAAAAGATCTAACTTTAGATAGCTAAGAACATTTTCAATAGAAAAAAATTATACATTTGGAATGTCATTCAATTTTCTACATTTCAGTGTTTTTACTCATCGCAAGATTCATTGTGTAGGTGTCTCAAAATATCCATGTAAGTTGATGGATGCCTATTTTTTGAGTTTTCTATTGCATCTAACATGTCAAAAGAGACCCTCATTAGCTTGCACACACCCACCAATTTATATATAATATTAATTTATTAAATAATATTTACAAAATAATACAAGAATCTATATATCATGAATGTTTATATAAATATTAAATAATGTTATTTTTTGTTTTATTTATAGGTGAATAAATTTTAATAAAGTAATAAAAATATTTTTTTAAATATGTTTTTTTTAACATTATTCATTTCAAATTTAATAGCAAATTAAAATCTTGAAATTATAATACTATTTTTATCTCAATTAGTTTATAATTTATATAATTAAAAAATATTATTTTCATAATACTTTCTATATATAATTATAAATATTTAAATTAAATTTTTATTTTAAATTTAAATTCACATTCAAACAAATCTCTGAAATTTAGATTTATTTTCACACATCTTTAAACATAAATTTTAAAAATAAATATTATAAAATATATTTTAAATAATTTTATTTTAAATTTAAATTCACATACAAACAAATCTCTAAACATAAATATTAAATATATTAAAATAGTAATAAACTATTTTTAAATACGTGCCATCTACATTTTTTATTCAATTGTAACATAATGTTTCGTCATGTTATTACAATATTTGAAAATCTTCGTTGACCAAACTATTAGTTTAAGATTCGTAACACATTGTTACTATTTACTATTGATATCGTTGTATTATGAGAGGATATATTTATAATATAGAACTTTTAAATAATAATCTTATAGTATAATCTATATGTTTTTCTTAATAAAATTTTGAGATTATTTATAATGTATTTTGAGATTATTTGTAAGGTATTAGAAATGATAAATAAACTATATCTAAATCAATGCATATTAGGTGTTTGTGTAATAAGATTTAAATAAATTATTTCTACTTATGAATATATTAGCAATTTCAGAATTAGAATGAAACAACCTACTGTAAATTTAAAGCATAGAATAAGAATCTGGCATCACTACTGGGAAAACATAAGTGAAAATTTTGTTCCTCCCAACCAACTCTCAGAGCATCCAAGTTACTTTCTCCATAACCCTCGAGCATGTTTCTGAACCATAAGAGAAAAATACTCTTAGTGTGCCATCTCTTGTATTATCAAATTCAATCCTCATCCAATGCTAGCCTATTGCTTGCTAATGGACATACTAATATATAGTATATTTCCTAGGACTTGGTCTTTTATAATCCTCCTGCTCTTTAGAACTCATCTAGGAGTTGTGAACTGATTTTTGGGGATGATGCCTCCTGCATATTCAGTTCTCACTTAATAGATTAATCCGCTTGTATTTTCGTCTTGTGGGTTAGCAAACACTCTTCAACAGCTATTCCAATTATGCCCTCCTTCAACATCTTTTATTAATAAAGAATAATTCATTACAAATGTTTTATTTTTTACTTTCTATCAAAAATAATAAATAAAGTGTATTCAACATAAACTAATAATAAATTACTCATTCCAGGTGCATTACATCCACCTCCCTTAGAGGATAACACCATCCTCGGTGTTACTAACTTTCTGTTTATTCTTCCATTTCTTCATCTTGGAATAGGACTGGATATGCCTACCACATATCACTTTCCAGTTCCCAAGTAGATTCTTCCCAACTAAGGTGCTTCCATTGCACCTTGACTTGTCTAATGGTACAATTATAGAGTAAAATCTCTATTATGTCAAGAATACACTTCGGTCCCACCTGGAACCCTCCTTCAAGTTCCATTTGGATAGCATTCCATTCAATCACATGAGTAGCATCATGAATATATCTTTTTAAAATAGAAATGTGAAAAACATTATGCACTTTAATAGTGGGTGGTAGGAATAACCGGTACGCAACCAACCCTACTTTAGCCAAAACTTCAAATGGCCTGCAATACCTGGGTGCCAACTTTGAATATTTTCCCAATATTAGAGAAATTTTCTCAGGATTTACCTTTATGTACACATGTTCACCCACCTAGAACTCTCTAGGGGTTATTTTTAGGTTAGCATAACTTTGTTTCCTACCTTGGGCAGCTTTCAAGTTTTGTTGTGCCTATTTCATGGTTAGCTCCATATATTTTAATAATCAGGTCCTAACATTAACCTATCAACTGAAATTTTCCAAGAAATTGGAGTATTACATTGGCGTCCATACAAAATTTCAAAAGGACTCATACCTGTTGATGCTTGAAAATTATTATTGTAAGCAAATTCTACTAAGTGTAGGTATTCTTCCCACTTACATGGTTTTCCCATTACACATATTCTTAGCATGTTTTCTAGGACTTATTTTACCCTTTCATTTTGACCATCTGTTTGTGGATGATACGCGGTACTGAATTTCAACTGTGTACCTAACCCTTTAAACAAAACTTTCTAGAAGTTTCCAGTGAATTCCGTGTCTCTATCTGAGACTATTACTTTTGGTACACCATGTAACCTAAAAATATATTTCATATACATATCTACACTGTTAACATCCTTATAGGTAGATTTTACAGGAATAAAATGAGGAGCTTTACTTAACTTATGGACTATGATCATGATTGAATCATGTTGTCTAAAATTATTTGCTAGGCCTTTTATAAAATCCATACTATTTGTTTCCCACTTCCATTCTAGAATGGGTAGTTGTTGCAACAGTCCTACTGGTTGTTGGTGTTCTTCCTTAACTTGCTGACATTTTATGCAGCGAGCTAAGTATTCTACTACCTCTTTCTTCATGTTAAGCCAAAAGAAATCTTTTTTTATCATGGTGATCATCTTCTGGTATCCACGATGTCTTGAATATGGTCATTTATGTAACTCATTCATGACAGAAAGTTTGATTTATGTTGTAGTTGATATGTACAGCTTGTTTTTATGAAGCAGAAATCCCCTTCTATTTAGGTTGAAATCTGTTTTTATTTTATTTTGTTCGTTTTCAGCAGTCTTTTCTTTTAAAATTTGGTATTCCTTGACAAAATTTTATGCACTTAAGGATCTGATTTTCTATATCATATTCATAGTTGTTGCTTTCTAATAATAAATTTCTGTGACGACAAGTGTCTGCAACTTTGTTTTCCTTTCCTTTTGTGTTTGATTTCAAAATCATATTCACTTAAGAAAGACATCCATCTTTCCTGTCTAGCATTTAAATTTCATTGATCAAATAGATATTTTAGACTTATGTTATCTGACATAAGCATAAATTTCCTTTCAATAAGGTAATGTCGCCACATTTTTAAAGCGTGAATTACTGCAGCAAGTTTCAAATTGTGTGTAGCATAATTCTTTTCATGTTCCATTAATTTTCTATATTCATAAGCTACGACGTAATTTTCTTGTATTAAGACCCCTCCTAATCCTTCTTTACAAGAGTTGGTACATACAAAAAAAATCCTTGAAAGGATCAACAGTCATTAGGATAGGGGTGGTTGTTATTAGATGTTTTAATTTATTAAATCTTTCCATACATTTTCCATTCCATTCAAACTTTTTACCTTCTTTTGCAATGAAGTTATGGGGTAAGCAATCTTAGAAAATCCTTCAATGAACTTTTGGTAGTAGCAGGTAATCCCCATGAAGAATCTTATGTCGATTACATTTTTAGGGACTATCCATTCCATGATAGCCTTAATTTTGTCGCGGTCAACAGAGATTCCATCCTTGGACACTACATGTCCTAGGTATTGAATTCGATCCTTAAATAAATGACATTTACTAAACTTAGAATACAGTTGTTGTTCTCTTAGTACTTGCAGAATTATCTTTAAATGTTCTTTATGTTCATGTTCGTTTTTTGAGTAGATTAGTATGTCATCTATGAAGACAACTACAAACTTATCAAGATAGTTACTTAAAATACTATTCATTAAACACATGAATGTAGTAGGTGTGTTTCTCAACCCAAATGCATTGCGACAAATTCGTAGTGACCATAGCGGGTCCTAAAATGCAGTTTTAAAGATGTCCTCATCTTTGATTCACACATGATTCTATCCATACCTCAAGTCGATTTTAGAGAATATGGTTGCCCCATGGAATTGATCGAATAGATCATATATCTGGGGTAATGGGTACCTATTTTTAATTGTCATTTTATTTAGTTAACTGTATTCTATGCACAGTCTTAAGGTTTCATATTTCTTCTTTACAAAAAAGACCAGTGCTCCGTAGGAGTAAGCACTAGGTCAAATATACTTTTATCAATCAATTCTTGTAATTGAGATTTCAATTTTGTAAGATCTATTATTTTCATTCAATAAGGATCTTTCAATTCTAGTGCCACTCTGGGTATCAGATCGATCGTAAAGTCAATGTCTCTTTTCAGAGGAAGTCTAGGGATTTCTTCTGGAAAGATGTCTTCAAAGTTTTTAAAGATGGATATGTATTTTACTTTAAGTTTATTTTAATTATATTTATCATCCATTACATAAAAAAGAAACACTTTACATCATTTTCTTACTAATGTTTTCATTTGTAGAGCACATATCTCTCTAATTGTAACTTTCCTAGGAATCCATTTTATTTTTATAGTGTTTCCAATATCATCTATACATGTAAATGTTTTGTCAACCCAGTTTAGCATCACTCTGTGTTTTTCTTGACAATCCATTCCTATTAACATATCATAGGAATCTAAAGGTAGAATATTCAAATAATCATGTGTAATTAAATCATTCATTAATAATTCTTAGTTCTTAACATAACTAGTAACTTTGTGTTTAGTACCTGTGGCTGACTGAACCAGGCACGACTTATCAAACTTTTCTAATACTAATTTACATAATTCGACTCTTCTAGGTTCTATGTAGCTTATAATTTCACCTGGATCAATCAAAATGGAAATAGGTTGACCTTTTATCATACCTTCAATCTCTACCATGAAATTTTGATGGTTAGCTTGCCAATTTTCTAATGCAACACTGATTCTGGGTATGCTCCTTGCCATGTCTCCAATTGTAACTACTTCTTGAATAGAGTGAACATTAAAAAAACTATTTCTTATTAGGCAATATTTAAAGTAATGTAGCTTGCCACATTCCCAACATTTTAAGGGTTCTCTTTGTAGACTATTTTTGTTAAAATCAGTAGGAGGTTCCCTTTCTTTTACCGCAGAATTTTGTGTTTTAAATTTTTTCTAGTTACTGCCTTAATACCCTTTATAATTGTTTTTGTGGAATTTATTGTTTCTTTTCCTTGGATCAAAGTTATCTCGCTTTTAGTCTTCCAAGTTGGTACAATTTCTCTTTTATTTTTGTTTTGGTCGTAACAAAAATTATCCTTTCTCATTGCTTCTTCTAGCATCTTCAGATTGTCATATTCAATGTGTTATTTAAACATGATAGGAAACCAACGAAGAAAATGTTGTATCTTAGGTTTCTCATCAATTTATTTCTAGGCTCTTTCAGAGCTCTTTCATAGTCATAAATTTATTGCAGAGCTCTTTCATAGTCATAGCTCCTAGTATTAACTCATAAAATTATTTGGCCTTCTCTTTGTAGTACTATTTTAACAGGCATTTTCTTTTAAAATGTTTTTTAAATTTTTTTTAAACGTTTTTCAGTTTACATATCTTTCCTTTATTCCATTTACTTTCTTTATATCCTGCCACCATATATCTTATTTTTCAATCAGATGATAGATGGTCATTTTATCTTTTAGTTCGTCAGAATAATTGTATATTTGGAAGTATTTCTTCATCCCTGAAAACCAAGCTTCCACTTCTTCTCCTTTCTCAATTTCACCATTAAACATTGGTGGTTTAATTTTTTTTAAATCTCTAGATATTTCCTCATAGGGTTTGTACTTATTTTTCTTTTTATTATCATCACTACTTTCACTTGAATCTTGTTTTTTTCCAGAGTGATGTTTGATTGATTCTTCACTGGAAGTTTCATCCTTTTGACTAGAAAATTTCAGTTTCCTTCCCTTACGTTTGTAAGGTGAAATTTTAGGGATGACATGTTCAGATTGCTTGTTTTTCTCTTTTACATCGTTATGTATTTTAGCTAATAAAATAGTATTTAGTTGGACTCTTGAGCTTTAAGAATTCGCTCATTATCTTCCTTAACTCTTTTTAGCTCTGATCTAGTTCTTTGACAATTCTTTGCAGTTCCAATTTATTATCTTTACTTTCATTTAAATTTACCCATACCCCCCCATCCCTTAAATTACCCTCTTCAGTATTTAAAGGATTTTCTAGGTGAAACTCTTCTTCTGCACACATCCCTACTTCTGCCATGTTTTGCTTGCAAAAATATAGTTATCCTTCTCTTTCTATTTTATAAGAGAATTAAACCAAAAATAAAGTAAAATTAGTTTTCTGGTTTCTTTAACATTTTTAGTGTTGAGATAGTTCATTCCTAGTGCTACAACCATGCTCTAATACCATTATGTAACAACCTCAAAATTCATAAAATAAAAGAAAATTTTACATGCATTGACTAGAAGTAATTTATAAATTCTTAACAAACAATTTTACTCATTTGTTAAGTTAATGATGCTTATGCAGGTTTAATAATCTCATTTTTATTACTATGCTAGGTTTCATCGGATAAGGTAATGACCAGCTCCATCCATAGCATTCAGCTACACTCGAAGGTGATGTGTTACGATTTCCTTGCTTTCCTCTTAATATTTTTACTAGGGATTTAGTCGCCCTAAGGATTGGGATACTATACTAAATTCTTGATTCCATCCATTATTTTAATAAGGTATTTACTTAGAGGTTTAAAATTTAAAAGGCCTTACCATATCCTAAGTTCATGGTACTATTCCAAGGACTTAGTCCTAAGTCACGAGCTTCCAAGGACTTGTGTCTCTTTTCTTTTCCAAGGGATTCTCGAGCTTCCATGGCTTTCACGGCGGTCTACAGCATGATACTTGTGCCTCAACAAATCCTCTGTCAAATCCACCATGCACACTGTCTGGCTAATAAGTAAGGGTTATGAGATTATCTCAGTAATTTTTGTTTGGTAAATTTGTTTGTTTTAAGCATTGTACTAATATTACATTGTTGTGGGTGGAGGAAACGGAGGGATAAGGACAACCCTGGCGGAGCCGAATTCTCACCCTCTCTGCAACTCTCCTAAGGTAAGTTATAAGGTTTTCATCAAACAAATGCAGGTGGAGGGCGTTGGAGAGGGAGGCGATGGGGTCACCTCCTCCCAGGCATGCGTTTTTAAACGCCTACATAAAATAAAGCATAATCCTTCTTCCTTTGTTCTTTTGGTCTCTGAAAAAACTCTACCCACAGTGCTAATTCTTTGCATGGTTTGTTGTAGGTATCTCTTCAACCAAGCGAATGGGATGAGAGGGAGACCAACCTAGCATCCTATGAGATAAGTTATAGGGTTTCCATTTTTTGTTTTGGGTCTAACCCTGTAGGGTTTATCCTTTAAGGATAGAGGCTTCACATCCCCCTCTGTTCCTACATATATTTAAATCATGTTAATATTTTATATTGCCTATATTTTAAGAGATGTGGGTGCCATTATGGATGGTATTACTATTGGATACATTTACCACCATACACACTCTTTTTGGTCAAATTAGCCTAGTTAAACCACTATCCTAAGTATAATTGACATTAATTGACATCAGTGGAGCATTAATTACTATCATTCAATCACACCCACGCCTACCTACAGTCAAGGAGGCTAACTTAGCATTTTCCTACAGTCAAGGAGGCTAACTGGAGCACTCCTGGGGTGATCTGAGTGATATCAATGCACCTAATTGCTAACTGGTGGTTACAATCAGTTAAACCAGTCAGTTAAGAAGCCTCCTCTCATTAAATATATTATTTAATGATTATTTATTATTATTTAATGATCTGGAGTCAACAGGGGCACCTCCACCAACTTCTGATAATTAGTTCAGCTTCAGTTAACCTCATAGGGGTTCAATGAAGTCATGGATCACTGGCACTTGATGGTTGGCTTGCTATGACATGTGTTTGATCTCCCTCAGTTGCGATTCAGTCATTTATTGCACTTCGACTTCAGTTAGGGTTTGGTGAGTCAATTAGGCTTTGGGTCAAGTGGTTAACTGAGTGTGAACCTATGGTTGAGAGTTATTTAAGCTAGACTCACTCATTGAATTCGATTTTCCTCCTTAGGTATTCGAATTTCTCATTGATTCAAACTATTGCTTGACATTGGTATTGTAACCATTCATCATTTATTGAATATACAGAGAGGAAACCATTCTAGTTCTGATTAACACCATTTCATGAGTTATTTGTTGATTATTCTTTGATGAGATTGATGCTTTGTTTCTAGATCAATGTGCAAGATTAATATGGTATTAGATTATACTGTGGGACGTAGATCTATCTCTCAAAAACAATATTTTTGACAGATTTCTCCATGAAAAGTGAGCAATAGCTCAAAATTCTAGCACTGCACCAAAAGCCAAGGCTTACCACTCAATATCCCAAGTAAAGAACTTATTGATCAAGATTGCTTGATTGACTTTGCTAGGGGTGATGAAATCCAAAAATTTGCAGGATGTACGACCTTACGGTGCCCCTTTTGTTTTTATTTGCAGGTTTTAACAGGTACAACTTCGAATGGACTCATCAATCCCTCTTCTCACCCTATTCACAGGCTATTCAGAATGGAAGTTGAAGATGATTGCATCCTTGAAGAAACGAGGTCTGTATGAGGTGTCTATTGGACTTGGAAAAGAGTCTTATGAGAATGAGAATGACTAGCTAAATGACGGTGATAGAGATTTTGGAGCAATAGGTCTGGAAATTTCTCCTAGCTTGTACTACCTTATTGGTTCTGCTGAATACCCAAAGGATCTCTGGACAAAATTAGACAGAACCTTTGGCAAGCACAATGAGGATCATTATATCACTTTGGAGATCACATCCAGCACCACAAGAGTTCTTTACTCTAAATTCTCAGCCTCTGCTTTCTCTGATGAAGTTTTTTAAGATGAAGACTCAAGCAGAATCGTCTACACATTCAATTCGAATTGAAGAAAGTCTCCATGTAGTGACTCCTTCTCCTGATGCTCCAAAATTTCATGAGATCTCTGATATCTCATCTCCTCATATAGCTAAAACAGAAGAAGACATTTGAATCTCTGATATTGAATAAAAATACTACTGCACTTCCATGCAAACATTCACTGGTGATTTTCCTTTGAATTCTGTGCAAAATTTACCAGTAATTGCTTCCGAAAGTAAAGAGAAATTTTATTTTTCTTCTTCTAATGTTGTTGCTGGTGTGAAAATATGTAAAAACTTGGATATTTTGGAAGAAATATCATATTATAAGAGTGACACATTCGTTCCCCATGATCTAGATCTTCCAGCAAATTCCTGCAGGATTGCATGCACCAAAATTAAGAATTTTGAAGAAAAAGACAACTATGCATCCATCGTCTCGGTTGACCATAATTTTAGATCTGATATGAACCTTATTGGATCTGATATGATATTATTTGGATCTGATCTGATATTGCTTGGTTCAAAATTTCAGGTTCATAAACCATTAGTACTGCTTGTAGTTGTTCTCATCAACGGTGTGAAGAAACAAGTACCGCAAGTCTCCTACAAAACTGCTGCTGGGAATTTGATTTCATTTCATAGCTTTGGATTTGTTTTGAACTTATTTAGATCTTATTTAAATTCTTATCTGATATTATTTTGTTCATATTTTAAAATCCAAGAGCTTTCAGTCATGTTTGTAGCTGCTCTCACCAATGCCAATGTTAAAAATCAAGTACCATAGTTCTTCTTCAATTTTGTTGTTGGGGATTTGGTGTTAGTTTCCTCTTATGAGGTTGCTGATATTTTATTTTGTGAAACATTAGCTATTTCTAAAGCTATATCAGATTATGGACCTCAATAATTTGCACTCCAGAGTCCCGGGGCTTCTCTACCTTTGGTCACATGCTCATCTCCTCACAGAACTAGTAAAGAGGAAGACATTCTGGATCCGCTTGGACACTTGCTCGTAAAAATTGGGCCTGATTTTACCACTCACGGTTTTTTGTTCAAGGCTGCAACATATAATTTTCTTGAGTATTCCACACATGGTTCGAATCCTCAAGAACCTTTGCTCTCTCTTGAGATGATTTCAGCTACTCTACATGGGTCCAATTCTCACCGTGCAGTTGTTTATATTTATGATTTAGTTGAGTGCATTGTTCTTTTTCCAAAGTGGAATATTCCTCCAGAAATATTGATTTAGTTTGGATTCATAGGTTCACATGCACAGTCTTAGGATACTGCTGCATAGAAGAACCAATTCTTGATTTACTGCTTAGTTTGAGGGGGGGTATTTTTTCCATGAGGTTTTCCCCGTTTCCTTGGTTATATTAAGCAGTTAATTTATTGTACAGGGTGACCTATGGCCTTTGTTGCCAGGGCCCTCACATTTTTATGCATCTATGTTTTCTAAATATTCCTGAGTATAGCTTAAGGGGGGGTATTGGAGACATTTACCACCATACACACTCTTTTTGGTCAAATTAGCCTAGTTAAACCACTATCCTAAGTATAATTGACATTAATTGACATCAGTGGAGCATTAATTGCCATCATCTAGTCACACCGATGCCTACCTACAGTCAAGGAGGCTAACTTAGCCTTCTCCTACAGTTA
>LPNX010228826.1:172139-212462 GCA_001517045.1 Pseudotsuga menziesii | reverse complement strand
TATTAATGCACCTAATTGCTAACTGGTGGTTACAATCAGTTCAACCAGTCAGTTAAGGCGCCTCCTCTCATTAAATATATTATTTAATGATTATTTATTGTTATTTAATGATATGGATTCAACAGGGGCACCTCCACCAACTTCGGATGATCAGTTCAGCTTCAGTTAACCTCATCGGGGTTCATTGAAGTCATGGAGCACTAGTACTTGATGGTTGGCTTGCTATGACATGTGTTTGATCTCCTTTAGTTGAGATTCAGTCATTTATTGCACTCCAACTTAAGTTAGGGTTTGGTGAGTTAATTAGGGTTTGGGTCAAGTGGTTAACTGAGTGTGAACCTATGGTTGAGAGTCAGTTAAGCTAGACTCACTCATTGAATTCGATTTGCCTCCTTAGGTATTCGAATTTCTCATTGATTCAAGCTATTGCTTGACATTGGTATTGTAACCATTCATTGTTTATTGAATATACAGAGAGGAAACCATTCTGGTTCTTATTAACACCATTTCATGAGTTATTTGTTGATTATTCTTTGATGAGATTGATGCTTTGTTCCTAGATCAATGTGCAAGATTAATAATTACCACCACATTTCTTAATCTGTAGAATAAAATGTTTAGGGTTATCTAAACGATGGTGGAGGCCATCGTCGATGATCTAACAGCCACACATTGTATACGTTCCGTATCAAATGTTTAATGTAAAATGAATACGACCCTTACGGTATCTATTGTGGAATACTCTGTGATAACTCTTTGGTTTACAAGCTTCCATCTTGTGATGGTATTACAACCTTGTATATGTTTGATGAATATCCTTTTTATGAAAATTACTCTTATCTCCTTGAATGAGAATAATAATGATATTATTATTATTGATAATCTGTAATAGTTTTTTTAATATGGTTTATATAGCTATGTTTGATCTACTATGTAAAGTATTTATCTCGGTTTATAATATAGGTAGAGATAGTAGTATTTTATGTTTACACTAACCCATATGAGGGCTTGTTTGGTTTATACCGCAATAGTTTAACTTCAGTGTGCGTATCTTATGTTGATATTTGTAGAGAAATGGAAGCGATGACCATGGGATTACAACCATAGTTAAATAACTTATTTAAAGCTTAAGTGACTCATTGATTCTTGCAAATTATGTGGAATATTAACTTTGAAAGTGGAAATCGTGGTTTAAACATAGGTAGTATGCATGCGACTTGGTTTTATTTTAAACAAGATATTTCTAGCTAAAATTTTAATACTTGGTGGCCATCATAGATGAGCTTACCACTAGTACTTGTATCTATGATTTGTTTATTTTGTAGATTTATACGATTTGGTTATGGTTGTTTACTTGTGGATCCTTGATCTGGTTATAACTGTTTACTTGTGAATCCTCGATCCAGTTATAATTGTTTACTTATGGATCCGTTAAGGATTTGTTTATATATTAATATATTGTTCTGTAGGTGATTATATGTGTATTGTATTTTTTTGTTTGTAATATCTGAGTTATATATGTAGGGATCTTTGATTGTATATGATAATTCAGACCAATTGTTCATAAATATTTAATCTTGACTATAATATCTGATTTTAATAACCACGAAGAGATTGTTATATCAATCTTCCCTAATTGTGAGTTATTTATATTTATACTAACAAACATAAAACGAAATCTAACATACTCATAGGATTATCTTTCAGTCTTAGAAAATTAATGGAAATGAAAAGAGTATAGAGATACATTAAAACTAAATCTACAACACAGGAAAGGAATAGATATAAATTGATAAAATATATGTTAAAGTAAGGAATTCGATTTCCAGTATATAAATAATTAGGAAAATTCCTAACTCGGGTATGGATGCCCAATCTAAGAACTTTCCTAAATGTCATTTAACATTTGTAGATATAAACAAAACAAAACAGAATTAGAAATGGTAAATAACTAGATCTAAATTGATGCATACTAGGTTCCTTTGTAATAATATTTAAATAATTTTTTTATACTAATGAATATATTAGCAATTCGAGAACTCGAATGAAACAACCTACTATAAATTTAAAACATATAATAAGAAGTTGGTGCCACTGTTGGGAAAACAAAAGTGGAAAATTCGTTCCTCCCAACCAACTCCCAGAGCATCCAAGTTACTTGCTCTAGAACCCCTAAGCCTATTTGCTAAACCACGAGAGAAAAATACTCTTAGTGCGCCATCTCTTGCATTATCATATGCAATCCCCATCCAATGATATCCTCCTGGTTTCTAATGGACATACTAATATATATAGTATTTTTCCTAGGACTTGGTCATTTATGATCCTCCTTCTCTTTAGCACTCAACTAGTAGTTGTGACCTGATTTTTTGGGATGAATCCTCATGCATATTAATTTCTCACTTAGTAGCTTTAGCCACTTATCTTTTCTTATTGTGGGTCAACAAACACTCTTCAACAAATATTCTACTTATGTCCCCCTTTAGTATCTTTTATTAAGAAAGAATAATTCTTTACAAAAATTTTATTTTTACTTTCTATCAAAAATTATAAAAATAATAAATAAAGTGTTTTCAGAAAAAATTAATAATAAATTGTTAATTTTAGGTGCATTACCATGGAAAAATCTGAGGACTAGATGGTATGTGTGCATGACTCTTTGTGGTTTCAATCATATATTTTGGTTTACTAGCATAGTGGTAGCTATATTATACATGTGATTGATGTCAATGACATACTGTGTGCATGTGTAGATACGAGATAGAATCCTCCAGCTAGATATCAACGACATGGGGATAGAGTGGAGGGATTATATCCACGTGCTCATGGGTAGAGGAGGCAACATAGAGATACTTTACACTCACTGTAGTTGGATGTGGAGAGACTACTATTGGGAGACACTGATGATGGATGGCAGTATCTGGATGATGACTTGATCACTGCATGTTACCGAGCTCCTCCAGAGTGCATCACAATGGTTGCTAATTTTTTCAGATCAGCGACATAGGTATATGTGTCTATGGAAAAAGAGAGCTCATAAGATGAGGATAATACTAAGGAGGAGATAGAGTCAGATGATGCAGACTCAAATTAGCAGCATGTGGTGCTATCAGCCCCCAATGCATTTAAGCATGGGGAATTTTTTTATTATATGTATTATTGGATGAGAAATCATGTGGGGCTTCTCTTTTCTGTAGTTGTTTGCAGAGGCCAATATGATGTTTACATTATGACATGGATGCAAGTGGGTGCACTTTTTTTATTTTTATGAGTCTCTTTTTATCATGATGATTATGCATATATGATGTATACGACATATGTATGCATGATTATATGATGATGCATGATGCATTTTATTTCCTATATGCAATAATTGATGTGCCACTCTAGAACGCCATTATCCATTTGTTCTGCTACACTATTTATACTTATAGGAACATGCATGAATGAAATGGATTCGAAAAATCTAACCAATTGTCTAGTGCATAGGAACTTTCTAAAGAGGAAGGGACCGTGTACCCAGTAGTAGTTATTCAACTGGGAAACAAGCAGCTGGGAGTCTAAGAAGACATCAAGATGAAGAATACCCAAGTGAAGATAATGGTCAGGAGACCAAGGACAACGTCATACTCATCCCGGTTGTTGGTATCAATACCAACACACATTATTTTGATATGGATCAGCTCATGTGACTAGGAATAAATGACCCACGCAGAAAAGGTGAGATTAGGAGACCAACTACTTGTGCCATCAATGAAATCAACATAGGAGGGTGAGCTAGGATCCATTTGGAAAAACCAAGAAAATAAACTGTGAGACTTGTGCTAAAAAACATGAAAACAAGAAAGAAATAATATGATACAAGGCTATCCAGGTTGGTCAACTTAGGCATAGAATCTCTTGAGGTAGATCCCATTATAGTGATTCTTCAAGAGGACACCTTCAGAGTCAGCGAGGATGTATGCCCCCTTGCCGAGAAATCAATGGATGACATAAGGGCCATGCCACATGGATTTGAACTTCCTTTTTCCATACTTATCATTGGATTGATTGTAGATGAGGATGAGGTTCCCATTGTTAAAGGTTCTTGGGTGGACATGGGAGTCATAATGGGACTTCAATCGAGTCTTAGATGCTTCAATCATTTGGAGAGCAGTGTGACAGTCCTCATCTTTTTTTTCAATAGTTAATAGGAGTTTACCCAATGGTTAAGTATCAAGTAGAATCTCTACGACAAAACGGAGTGACAAAATTTGTAATTCAATGGGAAGAACTGACTCCACATGGTGGACTAAATGGAATGGGGTAAGACCGGTGGTGGTTTTGGTCGATGTCTGATAGGCTTATAGGGAAGAAAAAAACAACTGATGCTAGTTGGTCTTGATTTTTTCAACCATTCGTTGGAGCATGGTTTTGAGTATCTTCTTGACATACTCAACTTGGCCATTTCCCCTAGGATAATAAGCAGAGGAATACTAGTTTTCAAATTTCAACATAGCAGAGAGCTCTGTCCAAATAACGTCCTCAAAGTGAGGACCATGGTATGATACTAGCTGGAGGGGGACATCAAAACTTGTGACATTATGGTTGAAAAAGAAGCATGCCACAATTTCAGCCTTACAGTTGAAGGTTGGCATGGATTCAACCCATTTGTTGAAGTAATCAATAGCCACAATTATGTATTTATGGCCGTCGGTGAAAGGATGTTTATAGGTCATGAATTCAATCGCCCACTCACAGAAGGGACCAACAGTGGCGACAGGATGTAGTGGCGTGGGAGGTGTCCTTTATTTTTGGGAAAATATTTGGAGATCGTGGAAATGTTTGACTGCTTCAACACAATCAACAAATATGGTGAGCTAGAAATAAAATGTGCAGAGAACCTTTTGGTAAGTAGTAAAACCAAAGAGATGGCCTCCGTAGGCTCCACTATGGTATTCATGCAGGACTTGTTCAACTTCATCATGGGTGAGGAAACAATGAAGTATCATTTATACACTACGATGGTACAAAACATCATTGATAAGGATATATCAAGTATCTTGATATCGGATGCGACAACGATCTCCACGTATTAAATGGGGCCTGAATTTTTCGGTGTAGAAGTAAAGTAGGACGCTCCCATACCACGATTCCTTACTAGAGATGATGAATAAAAATTCATCAAGGAGGCTATCCATGATAGGAGGTGATGTAGACAATGATTGGAGGTCTTCCATCAAGGAATCTAACACCAAATATTTGGTTCTTTTGGGTATAACAAATTCCAAGTCATGCTCTTGAAGAATGACTATCCACTTGGCGACACAACCTTGGATAAGGAGGTGTATCAAGAGATAACACATGGGGTTGGAATCAGCCACAACTCTAGTTCATCTCATGAGAATGTAATGGCGTATATTTGGCACCATAAAGACAATGGCTAGGGCCACTTTCTCTTCATGGGAGTAATGTATTTGTAACTTCGGAATGTATTCACTGGTATATCTTATATCGTACCCCGATGTTCCTATCAGTAGAATCATTTGTATTTCATTGTACCCCAATGTTCCTATAGGGAGATTCATTAATATAATAAAGTTATGTAAATTCAATGAGGTTAACCCTCCATTGTAAATCGGGGCAATAGTCCCCACAATTGAGTTAAGTTTAACCCTCCTTGTTGATCGAAGGGTAAAGTCCCCACAGTTGTGGGGCACTAGGGTTAATAGACTCTCCAAGAGATGTTGACCTTGGTAAGTAATTTTTAAGTGAGGCTGACTTGTTGGAGTGGACATAAAGTGAATGGAAGATTATAAATAGAAGTGAGGCTCTCCTCATTTCTACATACAATACACACTCACTCAACTGGGGTGCATGAGTGAGAGAGGAGAATCTCTCTAAAGTGTGAGAGAGAGAACAGTTGTTGGAGATCATATTTTATGTCTTTGGGTTTTACTGCTACCATTGGTGCTCATTCTATCTCTGATGAAGTTGTGGGGTTTTCTCCTTTATGGTTTCCCCAAGGAAAATTCTTTGTGTCTATTGTCTATTGTGACTGATTTTTGTGCTTTTTATTCTCTCAGATAAGATCCTACGATCATATAGCTTAAATGATAAAAATCTAACATGGTATTAGAGCTAACCGGAGAAGAAGACATTGTGTAGCTGCAGAAGCTATGGATTCTTACTTTTTGGGTCTCTCTCCACAATACATCAGCCAAAGGATTCTAGGCTAACTCTCCATTGAAGGGCACATCTTTCTGTCAAAGCAGAATTTGATTTCGGGCATTTTCAGTTTTTGCTGCGAGAAATTAGGGATTTTTACAGAAGAGGAATTTTTTAGGGAGCCTAGCATAGGATTTCTTTCCTCATAAAAATATAAATTTAGAGACCAAGTTCGAGATTTTTTGTTGGGTAAAACTCTGGGAAAGTCAAACCCTAGTTTGACCCTGGGCCTGAAAAACCCTAAAATACTAAAACAAGTAGTTTTGGTACATTCACTATATATTAGGATTGAAGAAGTCTCAGGGGCCTAAACTTTCACAGGATGAAGAAAAAATCCTAATGTACCCTATGTAAAATGTTCAACCTCAGATTCGCAATATTCTGGTAGATATGTTTCCTCAAAATAAGGATTCAAGACTCTTCCAAGATTCATCCCTAAATAGGACACCTAGGGATAATTGCAATCTCTCTCCCTACAAAGATCCAAATGAAATTTCGAAAGATGTTCCAGATAGGGCATGGAATTTAATTTCTGTGGTAAAAGTTTCAAACCATGAAGGTGAAACAGTGACACATGGAAGTCCATACAACTTTGCTATGATGAACAATCCTGAAATAAGTCACCTTTATAATACTCTCATAATTCCCAATTAGTGAAACCAATTCTGGTAAAACCTTTGGTATTGGAAAGAGGACAGAAGAGTTTACCTCAATACAAAATTTCAGACATAGAGAAGTAGTACTTTCAGAGATACCACAGAAATAGTATCAAGAATTTCTGCAAAAGAAATTGGTAAACTGGGGCTTCCTGTTCCGGGAGATTCCCTCCATTGTTTTCAGAAAAGAAATACATTGGACATCTTGCCTTGAAGAGGCCTATATTTCTATCCAATCAGAATTTTGAAATTCCAAGTTTCAAAAATTAGGGTTTCTCTAACAAACCCTAGGTCATCGAGCTCCAGAACCACAATGGACACCTCAAATCAGTAAGACATAATATTTTTCTATTTACAGTTGAGTTTTTCATTTCAATATGAATAATCACACCAGCTTGATGACAATCTTGGTAAATCTGGCAACTTCCAAGAATGGAAGTATAGGATCTCACTAGTTCTTGAAGGAAATGAATTGGACACCTACATAAGTAGAGAGGTTCCAGTTCCAGAGGGAGATGAGGCTAAAGCCTTACACAAGAAGAACTTGGTCAAGGAAAAGAAGATCATTGTGGAGTCAATCAAGGATCACCTTATACCACAAGTGTCTTCCCTAAAGGCACCTAAAGAGATGTTTGATTCCTTTTCCAAGATATTTGAAGGGAAGAACATAAATCGGAAGATGACTTTGAGAAACCAGTTGAAGAATGTGAAGATCTAGAATGCAGAGACCATACAGTCATATTTCACAAGGGTCTCTCAAATCAAAGAACAACTTGAAGGAATAGAAGAAGAAGTGGAGAATGTAGAAGTTGTGATAACCACCTTTAATGGCTCCTAGGATCATGGGATTCATTCATTTGAGGAATGTGTGCTAGAATGAAGTGATTACTTTCAACAGACTCTGGGAAGAGTGATCACAAGAAGAAGCTCGACTCATAATAAGAGAAGAGAAGATGGGAGCAACTGAATATCAAGAGCTCATGATTCAAAGAAGATCTCTCAAGCAATGAGGAATATGAAGAACTCAATTCTTGAAGAACCTCTTATCCATATTAGCATTTGGATAAGAAATGATGTTGTTATGAATGAAGAAGATGATGAAGTTGAAAGAAGGAGTCTATGTTGGCGACATTTACCATCATACACACTCTTTTTGGTCAAATTGGCCTAACTACTATCCTAAGTATAATTGACATTAATTGACATCAGTGGAGCATTAATTGCCATCATCCAGTCACACCCACGCCTACCTATAGTCAAGGAGGCTAACTGGAGCACTCTGGGGGTGATCTGAGTGATATTAATGCATCTAATTGCTAACTGGTGGTTACAATCAGTTCAACCGGTCAATTAAGGTGCCTCCTCTCATTAAATATATTATTTAATGATTATTTATTATTATTTAATGATTTGGATTCAACAGGGTGCCTCCACCAACTTTTGATGGTCAGTTCAGCTTCAGTTAACCTCATTTAGGTTCATTGAAGTCATGGAGCACTAGCACTTGATGATTGACTTCCTGTGACATGTGTTTGATATCCTTCAGTTGAGATTCAGTCATTTATTGCACTTCAACTTCAGTTAGGGTTTGGTGAGTCAATTAGGGTTTTGGTCAAGTGGTTAACTGAGTGTGAACCTATGGTTGAGAGTCAGTTAAGCTAGACTCACTCATTGAATTCGAATTGTCTCCTTAGGTATTAGAATTCTTCATGGATTCAAGCTATTGCTTGACATTGGTATTGTAACCATTCATTGTTTATTAAATATACAGAGAGGAAACCAATTCCGGTTCCGATTAACACCATTTCATGAGTATTTGTTGATTATTCTTTGATGAGATTGATTCTTAGTTCCTAGATCAATGTGCAATATTAATATGGTATCAGAGCATACGGTAGGACGAAGATCTATCTCTCAAAAACAAGCTTTTTGACAGATTTCTCCATGAAAAGTGAGCAATAGCTCAAAATTCCAGCACTGCACCAGAAGCCAAGGCTTACCACTCAATATCCCAAGTAAAGAACTTGTTGATCAATATTGATTGACTATGTTGGGTGTGATGAAAGCCTAGAATGTGCAGGTTTTCCGACCTTATTTTTCCCTTTCTGTTTTGATTTTCAGGTTTCTACAGGTGAAGCATTCACTACAGCATATCCAGATGGCCTCCTTAGTACCTCTCTTGACTCCATACAATTTCCACACATGGAAAAATAAAATGGAGATTCAGTTGTGCTCCAAAGGAATCTATAGAGTTTCCATGGACACTGAAGTTGAGCCTGGATCCGCCATAGAAAAATCAATATTCTTGAACAAGAAGGATGAATCCTTCGGGTTCGTGTGCCTCTCTATTTCCGAAGACCTTCTCTTCCATCTTACAGATCTGAAGACACCGAAAGAAATATGGGACAAATTGGAATCTCTATATGGAAAGCATGATGACTTGAGATTTTACCAAGTTAAAAATGAACTCATGTCTCTCCAACCTTCCAATTTCGAGACTCTGAATGATTTCTTTACAAAGTTCAAGCATATTGTTTTACTCTTGAAGCAATACAAAGTGGAGAAGGAGGATTATCAGCTCATCCTTTCCATCCTCTCCAAACTTGGGGCTGATTATTCAGTTTTTGTTTCTACATTCCGTGTGGGGAATCTCACAACCCCCAAATGGAAGATGCCTACACTCAATGCCTTCATTGAGTCCCTAACTAATGAACATGACAAGCTTGTCCAGATGGGGATCATCTGATATTCCCATGATCAAGCCCTCCATATTTTGGGGCCCAAAGATCTAAAGGGTAAAGGAAAGTAGTAGAAAAATCAGAAAACCAAATTTGATGCTCCCAAGCCTAGAGTTGAAAATTAGCAGCATGATGAATCTTCTGGCTCAAGGAAGAACAAAGGAAAAGGGCACAATGGGAAAGAAAAAGTCAGGTGTTCTTACTACGGGAAGGGTTTTCACCCTGAACATACCTGCATGAAGAAAAAGCTTGATGAAACAACCTCTCTCCTTGAGAGGAATCACATCAATCTTCTGGAGAGCTTTCGGAGGAGATATCACCAAGATCGGGAACCACAGCATGAGAAAGGTCATGCACTCATGGCAAGCACTTCGAAGTCCAAAGCACTGCTTATTGATAGTGGAGCTTCGAATCACATGATGGCTGAAAAATACTCCTTTTCATCCTTGGAGATCAGCAAATCATCCCCATCCATGTGGGAGATGACTCCGCCATCATTTTCGAAGGACAAGGTACTGTAGATCTAGAAAATGGCTTTTTTTCTAATGTTTTGTATGTACCGTCTCTAGCAGCAAATCCCCTTAGTGTCTATCATATGACACATACAGGAATGCCTAAGAGAGTTTCTTTTATCCCAAATGATGTTGAGATAACAGAAATTGCATCTGGGAAACTCATTGCAAAATGCCTTGCATATCATCATGCAAAAGCCTATGAGTTCTCTCACTTTGTTGCGGATGCAAAAACCACCGCTCTGCTAACTCATGGAAATGAGGTTAGTAGGCTGTGGAATGAGAGGTTTGGCCATCTTAATTTCAAATATTTGTATAAATTACATAAAAAATCCATGGTTGAAGGCCTCCCGGTCATCAAAGAAACCACGGGAGTCTGCAAGGGCTATGTGATTGGAAAACACCCTGAGCACAAGTTCGATTGGGGGAAGGCAAACCGAGCTACAAGCATATTGGGGATGATACATTCTGATATCAGAGGTCCAATGCCTGTCACATCCATGAATGTATCAAGGTACCTCCTTACTTTTATTGATGATTTTTCAAGGTATACATGGGTTTTCTTTCTCAAAAAGAAATCAGAAGTATGTGAAAAATTTTATGAATTGAAGGCCTTGATCAAAAATGCCTCTGGGCTTAAGATCAATATCTTGAGATATGATAATGGAGGGGAGTATGTCAGTAATGAGTTTCTGTACATATTCTCCCAAATTGGTATTCAGTTCCAGCATTCAATTCCCTACACTCCCCAGCAGAACGGAGTAGCGAAAAGGAAGAACCGGTCTCTCAAGGAGATGACCACCTGTATGTTGGAGTCAAAGAAGCTTGCTGAAAATTTGTGGGCTGAATCCATGCACGCTAAAACATACATTCATAACAGGTTTTCACATTCATCTATGAAAGTAAAGACTTCTTTCGAAGCATACTTTGGACACAAGCCAAATGTGTCGAACCTACGGGTGTTTGGGTCCACTGCATGGGCCCAGATTCCACTTGATAAAAGAAGGGCTTTGCAAACACAGAGCATAGAATGTCTGTTTATTGGGTATCCTAATGAATCTAAAGGATTCAAGCTTTTGGATATCAATACCAAATATATCATCATCGAGATAAGTGTCAAGTTTGATGAGCCTCTTCAGGAGGTGGAACTAGTGAAGGAGAAAACTGCTGAATTTCCTTCCTATTAAACTGAATATTTGGATGATGAAATTGGGGGTGATGACCCTGATTTGGATCCTATGATTTCTAATATCAATGTGTAGAAATCATCAGATTCTGAATCAGAACCTGAAGTGCAAAATCATCTTCCTACATGGGCCCAAAAGACACTCTCCTCCGCAGGAGACAACATTGGAAATTCGGATGATCCAAGGAGAACCCGGTCTGATTTCCAAAGAGCAGGTATTGCACTCTCTTGTTCTGATAATTTGTTGTCCAAAAATTGCTATTTTATGATTAGTTTATATCCAAAATCCTACTACCATGCTCAAAATGATCCGAGATGGCAATTTTCCATGGATGAAGAGATGAATTCTCTTCAGAAAAACACTACTTGGGAGCTAGTTTCTCTTCCTCCGGGAAGGAAATTGGTTCAATGCAAGTGGATGTTTCAGAAAAAGGTTGTTGATGATGGAAGCACTTGAAAATATAAGGCAATTCTGGTAGCAAAAGGTTTCTCTCAGGTCCAAGGAGTGGACTACCATGAGACCTTTGCACCGGTTGCAAAAATGGACTCCATCCGCCTTGTTTTGGCTATTTCCACATCCAAGCATTGGGAGGTGCATCACATGGATGTTAAGTCAGCCTTTCTGCATGGAGATATTCATGAGGAGATATACATGAAGCATCCTAAGGGCTACATCACTGATCCATATTTGGTTTGCAAGCTAAAGAAGTCACTATATGGGTTAAAATAGGCTCCAAGAGAGTGGTATTCCAAGATGGATGCCTTTCTTCTCTCGCAAAACTTTAAGAGATGTATATCAGATCCAAATGTGTATTTACAGAAGAATGATGGTAATATAATTATCATTGTTTTATATTTTGATGACTTACTGATCACAAGTAGCACAATTGCCTCCATTTCAGCCATCAAAACTCCTCTCCACAATGCCTTTGAAATGAGTGATTTGGGGCTTCTAAAACAATTTTGGGGGCTCGAAATTGAGAAAACATCTGATGGGATTATGGTCACTCAGTCCAAATACATTTCAAAACTGTTAGTCAAGTTTAACATGGCTGAATGTAGGCCTGCACCATTCCCTTTCCTTTCAGGGATCGGCCTTGAAGAAGGAAAACACACACCTCCCATGGACTGCACTATCTATCGACAGCTGATTGGTAGCTTGTTGTACTTGACACATTCTAGGACTGATATTTGTTATGCCATGAATTTCATATCAAGATACATGCAACATCCTCATGATATTAATTGGAAGGAAGCCAAGAGAATCCTCCAGTACATTCAGGGAACCAGGACCTACGGCATTCACTATGCTGCAGACTCCGAGCTAGAGCTGGTTGGAGACACAGATTCCGATTGGGCAGGTGATTCTATTGATCAGAAGTCAACTTCAGGATATGTATTCATGTTTCGTGGTGGCCCTATTTTTTGGTCAAGCAAAAATCAGGCTGCCATAGCACTATCTTCAGCAAAGGCCGAGTATCGAGGAGCGGTGATTGCTTGCATCCAAGCAGTTTGGTTGCAAGGCATTCTTTCAAAGTTTGATCTTGGTAGTACTTTTTCCACTATCCTCTTTTGTGACACCCATAGTGCTATTAAGATATCCACAGATCCAGTTACCAAGAAGAGGACCAAGCATGTAGAGATTCACATGCACTACATCAGGGAGCTAGTGCATGACAGGACCATCATTCTGCAATACTTCCCGACTGATGAGAAGATTCCAGACATCTTCACCAAGTGCTTTTCAGAAAATAATTTCACTTACCTCCGTTCACTATTGGGGGTGAGTTCATCAAGGTGATCCAGACTACTTTCAGTGTTCAGCTTGAAGGGAGGGGTTTCCCACTGGGTTTTCCCTCTTTTCCTCACTTAGTTTGTTTTGAGCATTGTTTCAGTTTCAGCATTGTACAGGGTGACCTATGGCCTTAGTTGCCGAGGCCCTGGCATTTTTATGCATCTATGTTTTCTAACTCTTCCTAAGTATAGCTTAAGGGGGGGTGTCGAAGAAATTTACCATCATACACACTTTTTTTGGTCAAATTGGCCTAGTTAAACCACTATCCTAAGAATAATTGACATTAATTGCCATCATCCAGTCACACCCACGCCTACCTACAATCAAGGAGGCTAACTTAGCCTTCTCCTACAGTCAAGGATGCTAACTGGAGCACTCCGGGGGTGATCTGAGAGATATTAATGCACCTAATTGCTAACTGGTGGTTACAATCAGTTCAACCAATTAGTTAAGGTGCCTCCTCTCATTATATATATTATTTAATGATTATTTTTTATTATTTAATGATATGGAGTCAACAGGGAACCTCCACCAACTTCTGATGGTCAGTTCAGCTTCAGTTAACCTCATCAGGGTTCATTGAAGTCATGGACCACTAGCACTTGATGGTTGGCTTGCTATGACATGTGTTTGATCTCCTTCAGTTGAGATTCAGTCATTTATTGCAATTCGACTTCAGTTAGGGTTTGGTGAGTCAATTAGGGTTTTAGTCAAGTGGTTAACTGAGTGTGAACCTATGGTTGAGAGTCAGTTAAGCTAGATTCACTCACTAAATTCGAATTGTCTCCTTAGGTATTCGAATTCTTCATGGATTCAAGCTATTGCTTGACATTGGTATTGTAACCATTCATTGTATATTAAATATAGAGAGAGGAAACTAGTTCCGGTTTCGATTAACACCATTTCATGATTATTTGTTTATTATTCTTTGATGAGATTGATTCTTAGTTCCTAGATCAATGTGCAAGATTAATAGTCTACCCATGAAACAAATAAAGATAAGTATTCAATTGTCATTTCATGATATTATTTTGTTATGCATTTTTTTATATTCAGTTGATGTATTATGCATGATATAATGTTTGCATTAATGACAGTATACTACCAATATGCATGTGATGGGTAAGTAGCCCATGGTGCTATACAACTCTCCCTTGCTACTTATCTAGAATGAAACCTCTTTGTTGATTGGATTAGTGCAGAATCTCAATGTTGTCCTGGTAGAGATGGAAGGCATCTAGAAAGTATTCGTAAGATATGGATGAATGTCGTATTGGCTAAAATAGTTGCATGATTATATCTTAATGCAAAAGAATTTTTCATTATGAATATACCTTATGAAATTGTTCTAATCATACAACTAATGCATTTGACTTGTAGGAAAGATCATGTACAATCACCTACCAGAAAAGAAGGATGAGACTTGTTCCGAAGAACAAGTGACGACAGTTCAAAAATAAAAAACCAAGATGAAGAATAATATGACGATACTTTCAAAGAAAGAAATAAGTCTCAAACACAGTGCAGTTATGTGACACTATTGAGCGACATCATTGATGCAGAGCCTTCTGGCTATGAAGAAGTAGCCAAGAAGAAAGGGAAGGAGAATACCAGTTCAAGAAGAATGATGTCTAGGATGAAATATCAAGACCTGAAGGGAATTCCGTAATGTCTTCCATATGGATCTACACGATCCAGCATGTAGTAGATGTCAACATTGTGAGATACAAGGCAAGATTCGTAGCACAATGCTTCTCACAGAAAGAAGGCATAGACTACGAAGAGACATTTGCAGCCATTGGAAGTTAAGACACATGACGGGCATAATCATGTGTGCAAATTAAATAAGGCCTTGTACGAGCTTAGTAGACACACATAGGATAAAACATACATGAGGATCTTCAATATCACCTAGAGTGATGAAGATCTTAACCTTTTCTACAAGGTTGAAGATGAAAGCCTATAGAGGATGACAAGCTCATAAATGGGTGTGAGAAGAACTTTTGAAAGGTTCAAGATAGAGGAACTTGGTATCTAGTGACCCTAGATGGATACATAGAATATTAGTAGCAGAGGCAGCTACTTTTCACTCTAGTATAAAATGTTTCAATGCATAGAGTACGAAAGACAGAGGGAGAATGGTGCTCCACTTCATAGGGAGTGACTGCAAAAGATACTGAGGTTCAACATGGTACGATAGGATGGACAAATTACCAATGACTCTAGGATTTACTGAGAGTAAATTGGATTCCAACCTTTACTTCAAGGTTGAAGGAGGAAGACTAGTGATGCTTCTGTTATATGTCAATGACTTGTTCCTGAGAGAAAAGTGGAACTCATTAAAAGTTGCAAGAAGGAGACTTGTTGCCGAGTTCAAGATGAAGGACCTGGATATCGGATGCACTACTTTCTGGGCATGTAGGTGTGGAAAAATGTAGATGAAATCACCTTGGGTCAAGGGAAGTATGCAGTAGAGATCTTGAATAGGTTTAGGATGATGGAATGCAAGGCCATGACCACGCCTATGGAATCGAACCCGAAGCTATTGAGTGTTGCTTCATTAGAATCGGTTGATGCCATAATGTATCGTTAGATGATTTGTTCCTTGTTGTACCTGATGAATACAAGGCCTAATAGTTTCTTTGCTATGAACACATTGAGACATGTTCACTTGATGATTGCAAAGCATGCAATGAGATACCTAAAGGGTATAGTTGACTATGGGCTCAAGTATGAAGTGAATCAAAATATTAACCTGGAAGGTTATGTGGATTCAGATTGGGCAGGCAGTGCCATTGATAGGAAGAGCACTTTGAGGTGTTGCTTTAGCATGAGATCAGGTGTGATCTCTTGGTTTAGAAGGATGGATTCCTGCATGGCACTGAGAGAATCCAAGAGAGGAGCAGTGAAGCTCCAGTATGTGATCTAGATCGAGATCTCTTAAAATAGGGAGTTCTAGCATAGTCGGTGAAGATAGGTTATTTGAGCATAAAATCCTGATGAAGCTCGTAGGTGGCTCAGGTGTAAATAGTCATTTAGGTCGTCCTCAGATGTAATCGGTCCTGTTGAATTTCGTAGGTTATCCTTGGACGTAATCATCCCTGATGTGATTCTATGCTAGAAATGGCCAAAGTGAATTTTGAGTACTTCAGGGAGAAGCTTGGTGTTCTCCAGATCGAGATTCCCACCAAAGGGAAGTGATGAGTCCATGAGCCTTTCTAACATGGTTGATGTGTTCATCCCATTGTCAAATATAAGTGCAAATCCATTCTAATGTGATTGCGGGATGTGTTAATCCCACATGATCAGATATCAATGCAGATCCTTTCTTACATGGTTGATGTGTTCATCCCATGTTAAGATATAAGTGCAAAGCCTTTCTTACATGGTTGATGTGTTAATCCCATGGTAAGATATAAGTGTTGAGAATTTCTAACATGGTTGATGTGTCCATCCCATGGTCAGATGTGAGTGTTGAGCCCTTCTGACATGGTTAATTTGTTCATCCCATGGTCAGACGTGAGTGCTGAGCCTTTCTTACATGGTTGATGTGTTCATCCCATAGTAAGATATAAGTGTTGAGCCTTTCTTAAATTATTGATGTGTTCATCCCATGGTAAGATATAATTGATGAGCCTTTCTGACATGGTTGATGTGCTCATCCCATGGTCAGATGTGAGTGTTGGGCCTTTCTAACATCGTTGATGTGTTCATCCCATGGTCATATGTGAGTGTTTGGCATGCCTTTCTAACATGGTGGTGGATGTGTTCCTCCCATGGTTAGATGTAAGTGCTAGGTGGGACTTTCTAACTAGGTCAGATATAAGTGTTGAAGAAGATGAAGACCTACCTAGAGGCTAGGCCTACAACCAGCATGAAAAAGGGCTGGCTCTGTAGAACGTACTAAGACAAGAAGAATTGAGAGATAGCACCATTTGATCGTGATGATCCAATACTGATGATCGATATTTGATGATGATCCATTGATGATCAAACTTTGATGATGATCCAGTAATGATCTAGACCTGATGGTGATCTAGTGATGATCCAGACTTGATGTTGATCCAGTGATGATACAGAGACGAAGACTTGTGCTGATCAATTGTGTCAAGAGAATACCTTCCTAGTTAAGAGGGAGTGTTGATGTATTTGTAACTTCAGAATGTATTCACTAGTATATCTTATATTGTACCCTGATGTTCCTATCGAGAGAATCATTTGTATTTCATTGTACCCTGGTGTTCCTATCGGGAGAGTTATTAAAATAATAAAGTCTTGTAATGTCAATGAGGTTAACCCTCCATTGTAAGTCAGGGCAATAGTCCCCACAATTGAGTTAATGTTAACCCTCCTTGTTGATCGGATGGTAAAGTCCCCACAGTTGTGGGGAACTAGGGTTATTAGACTCTCCAAGAGAATTCAGCTCTGGTAAGTAATTGTTAAGTGAGGCCGACTTGTTGGAGTGGACATAAAGTGAACAAAAGATTATAAATAGAAGTGAGGCTCTCCTCATTTCTACATACAATACACACTCACTCAACTAGATCGTATGAGTGAGAGAGGAGAATCTCTCTCAAGTGTGAGAGAGAGAATAGTTGTTCGAGATCATCTTTTCTATCTTTGGGTTTTACTGCTGCCATTGGTACTCATTCTATCTCTAAGTAAGTTGCAAGGTTTTCTCCTTTATGGTTTCCCCAAGGAAAATTCTTTGTGTCCATTATCTATTGCGATTGATTGTTGTGCTTGTTATTCTCTCAGATAAGATCCTAAGATCATATACCTTAAATGATAAAAATCTAACAATATGGAAACATTCTTACTCACGTAATAGATCACATGCTCTTGACAAGCATCATCTTCTTGGACTAGGACTCTAGCGATGGCAGTTTCAGATACCGATACATAGAGGATAAACTCCTTGGTGAAGTCAGGAGGAGACAACATGGGAGCAGAAGTCAGAGCTTGTTTCAATGCATCGAAAGAGGCTTACGCTTGCTCATCCCACAACATCATCTTCTTGGACTAGGACTCTAGCGATGGCAGTTTCAGATACCGATACATAGAGGATAAACTCCTTGGTGAAGTCAGGAGGAGACAACATGGGAGCAGAAGTCAGAGCTTGTTTCAATGCATCGAAAGAGGCTTACGCTTGCTCATCCCACATAAAAGGAATGTTGGTATAGATAAAGTGTAAGAATCTATGGACTTTTGTTGCATAATCTAGAATAAACCGACGAAGGAAATTGCCCTTGCCTTAAATGATTTGTAATTAGTGCAGAGTGTGTGTAGAGGGAAGATAGAGGATGGATTGAACCTTCAAGGGATCCATGGTAATCCCATTCTGGAACATGATGAATCCTAATCATCCACTGACTGGGACTCGGTACACACACTTGAGGGGGATTGGGTGGAATTATATTTGCGACATCAAAGGAATACTTTCCATAAGTCTTCCAAATGTTGGGAACGCTTCTGAAATCAAGCTGTGAGGTCATCCAAAGAGATAAGGATAATGTGATCGAGGTCTTGGAAGCAAAATTTCATGGTTCGTTGAAAAGTGGCTCAACCATTTGTAATTCCAAAAGGAATGACATGACATGCAAAAGTTTTCCATGGGGTGGTAAAGGAGCTTTTATATTTCTCTTCTTTGCAGATCTGGATCAGGTTGTAACACAAAAAATCATCCATGAATGAAAAGAATTCATGGATGGCACATGCATCTATGATATGGTGGATAAACGAAGTGAGGAAGTTATATTTGGGACAGGCCAAATTCAAATCGCAGAAGTCATTACACACATGAATGGTTCCTTATTATTTATTAACAAGAACATGATTGGAAACCCAAGTGGTATACATGATGGGGTATATAAAGCCTTATTTGTGCAATTTTTTGATCTCATAATTGATGGCAGGGACCTTTGACAGGTGGATGGGTTGTTGCTTCATGCGAATGGGGGCAACATTAGGCCATGTGTCGATTTGATGTTCTAATGATAGATGTATCAAGCCTGTGCATTTTGATGTAGGAAACTGAAAACATCACGAAAATATTTAAAAAGTGGCATGTAAGGTATGTCTTCCTCAGGAGAGCATGAAGCACTTATCGTGATATTCTTGACTATCCCATGTTTCGTTGAGATGTCAACTTTGATGGTTGGAGAGATATTGGCCATATTACCTTCCTCAAAGGCTTCGGGGGTTGGGATTGGGTTTTTGAACCGATCAACACTTCCATGAATAAAATCTTTTGATTCGAGAGAGAACTAATCCGACGATGAGGAAGGTTCATTGGGGATGAAAAATGAGCGATGGTCCAAGTCATCCAAAGGATACTCAGTAGCTGTGAGAGCTTCAAAGATCTCTTTGTTTTTATGAAAGTGGCACCTAGATAGATCAAAGGGATATTTTGTGGTAGATGAGGGGGAAGGAAGATAGGAAGTTGAGATCATAAAGATGATGTTAATGGTATATGAAGAAGAATCCAGAGGGTGGATTTGTTTGAGGACAGTGACTTTAGACTCAAGGGAGTGCTCGCAGAAATTAGGGAGTGGCACTTGAGAAGGTTTGGGAAATGATGTGAGTAATTACCACATAGGACACAAACTACACACGAGTTGTTCGTACGTAATGATTTATTCTTAACCGCAGGGATGTTTGGTACATTAACAACTGGAATGTCATCGTCATCTATTACTATGCGTATGTGGGTGCGAAGAAACGACAAATCGGGACAATTTTGAGTATCGTGGCCGAGGACACTGCATAAGGCACAACTAGAAGGTGGACATGGTTCTCTAGGGGATTTTGATTTCTTTCCCTCGGTATTTGTAGGAGGAGTGGGTGTAGGAGTGGATGAAGGAGAAGTTGGTTGTGTACAAGTAGGTGAATGTGACAATGGTTCAATAGGTTGGAAACATTTTGAATCAAAGAAGTGGTTGCAGTATTTTGTTGTACCAATGGTTGGGTTACAAGCACTCCTTGATTCAATAACAAGTTATGTGGCACCATAGAAGGAGTACCTTGTGGTGTTGGGTTTGGTTGTGTCGAAGCAACAACATTGGTTTCACATTGATTTGATTCATGGAATAGGTGGTGGACTTAATGTAATTGGGGGCACCATTGTGTATAGTGGCCATAAACGTCACAAATGGTACATGGATGGTTAGTCTATAACTGAGGGTTCTTCCCAGTTCTAGGTGGACGCTGGGGATTCTATGCAGGGGAATTGACTCCATTTTTGTTAGGATGGTTGGGTTGTTGATCACACCCTTTAGGTTGGTTGTTTCCCCAATTCCTACCACTCTGTATTCTTCCCTGCCCTTTTTGCTTATTGGGAGTGGGTCGATTGGGGAGGTTCTACTGAGGGTAGAATTGTCCTTAAGGAAGAGGAGGAGTCGATATTGGAGCAGGTGTAGGTAGCACAGGTGATGGCTGGTAGGAGAGAGTGTCTTTTTGAACTGCAAATCTTATCGTCTTTCCATTACAAGAAGGTATCAATACATACGGTCCATGAACATGAGGAATGGGTATGGGAGACAAATATGAATGTGTGGCTCTGAACTGAGTCATTGCAAGTGAAAATTCAGGGGCGTAGTAGTGTTGGGAAACAATAGGGGTGTTACCATAGTGAGTAAAAATCGAAGGAGAGGCCATGTATAGGTGGGGGTGTTAGGTAATGGAGCCAATGACTCCATTAACAGCATGGGATGCTTCTAGCATATCTTGTTGTGTGGAGCCAGCACAAGGAGCATCAGGTATGATGGTGTAAAGGTAACCCGATTGGGCATAGATAAGGTCGAAATGTTGTGCTTTGACTATTTCTTCTTCCCCAGTTTTTGGGCGCTTGGATGCAACATCCTTGGCGATAAGGGGGAGTAAGGTTTTAAGAAACCAATCAAGGAATATCCTATCATCTAACTGGATTTTTCACAAACTACAGTGACGATGTCACTCATATATGTGATATGTGATATGGGTAGAAATGTTATGTCTATAGGATAACAATATTTCCACACCCTCATCGTAAAAAACATGTAGTTGGAAGTACTGAAGCAACATCGAGGCTAAAGAGGAAAAATCAAGATAAGTGGCATGGGAAAATTCAATGTACCATTTGGCTGCAACATCAATGAGTGTGTGTTGGAATAGCCGCAATATGATAGAATCATCCACTATGTTTTTGGAGGAACACCATAGGTGGAAAGACATGATATTGTTCTAAGGGACTTCTCCCGCCTTTTCCTCAAACTTAGGGATGTCTGAAGAGAGTTTGGTAGGCATGGGAGGCCACAATGGTTCATGATGGATGGGTTCATTTGTTAACCTCACTAATTATATCAATTTGATACTAGCCATGAATGACATACTAGGACCTGGACTAGATATGGGAGGTCCAACAATGGTGTTGGGGTCGACAGGCATGTTATTACTGCAGGAAAATGGGGGTTGGTAGGGATGACTTTTGACAGTAGAAGTAGTCACTGGAATGGCGTGAATTGTTGGAATAGTGGTAGAATAGATAGATCCCCCATGCATGAATGTAGGAATGGTGTGAACCATGGTGGCTAGAGTGGGGCTACTACTAGTGGGTAGTGAACCAGCAACAACGTGTGCGGTGATGAGGGGCCCACTAGGGCCAAAACATGTAGGTCCAACAGAAGGAATACCTGGTATCATGGGTAGGGTGCTCACAAGTCCACTATTAATAATCCTCCCGATAAAGGGGTTAGGAGGTGCACTGGTCATGGGGATAGATGGGGAAGTGAACAAGGTAGGCTCAAATTGGTAGGAATATGAATCTGACTCAGATGCAATGGGTGGATCAGAAGGTGGTGAATGGCGCTAATTATGGATTCGAAGGAACCGAACTGAGGGGTATTCCCCCTAAGTATTGGGGAGTATTGTAGGGGAGCAATGGTGACGTGATGCTATACTATATGATGAATGAAGGCTCAAGGGTGGAAAACACAAGCTCAAAATTCCAACTGCATCCGAGTGTGCAGAAGGAGAGTTGATAAATGGAAACACACAGGCCAAAAATAAATCTCTAAAATTGAACTACAACAATGTGTCATAGTAGATGAGTCTACAAAAAAAGTGTCAAGAAATCCAACAAGCATCACTACCTATGAAGAAAATGGCACACTAACCTATGGGGTATAGGTGCAAGCAAGCTCCTAGCTACAGTATGGAAGCCCCTCACAAATTGTATCCTCTATTGGGTGATGAAATCCATAGTCAAACAATACAAAATGGAAGAAAAAAATGCTAAGAGAATCCCACTACCGAGAGGGACCTCGATTAAAAGAGCCCTAAGAGACCGAAAACTAGGCTACCTCATTCATGACACATTTTGGATGGTTTCCTGGAATTGCATCCCTTTGGTCCTCAACACCCGATATGGGGCCCAACATGCATGAGGAGGACTATGAAGAGTTATCCTTGCATAGAGAGTGGATTTCAATATTCCACCCATGCTTCCAGAATCCCTTTATTGTGCCTTACCCATGCATAGTGAGAGGACCCCCGATAAACTAGTGGTGATTGTGTCAACAAATAATAGAGGATTTTGGTTCCCTAGAATACAAAAACTATGTCTCAAATGTAAGTGACAAAGGGGGTTTATTTGTATTCCTATCCCCAGTTTCCTAACCTAACTACAATATTGTTTTGGTCCTCGAGTGAGGTTACAATGTTGGTTGAGTTAATGTTAATTTTAGGCTCTTCTTGGGGTCATGGATCAAGAGTTTAGATTAAGGTGTGAGATGTGTGTACAAATGGAGTGTGATATCTCAAACCCAAGTCTCACTAATAGAGACTAATATGCTTAAAATTAAATGACAGTATTGAAAGTAAATGATTTTCAACAATTAAAAATGAATCCTTCTAGACGAAATAATATATGCACATAAATAAGCACACTAGGAACTCTGTAGGGTGTAGGAGACACACGGTGGTATTAACTACCAAGATCAACCAGGACAGGCTCAAATACAAGCAAATGGGGACTGAAAAAACACCAAGGGATTGTAGGAAATTTGATCTAGAAAAATACAGTCATGAAAGGGGCAGAACACAAATAGGAGGTCTGGAATGGATCTAAAACACCTTAAATAGTTGGAAAAACTATAGGTCACTCCTCTGGTCAGAATAAATGTAGTCGGGGTCATACAATACTTAGAAACAACCATGACTGAGATGGAAAAATAACTGAAAAAACACAAGTCGCACTTAACGGGTGTTTTCATGCGAAAAATCGCACAAAAACAAGGTCACGAAAGCGACCTGGGTCACTCTGGAAGGAAGAAAAAGAGTGATATGGACTTTGGATCCAGGTTGTACTTAACTAGGAAAAAGGTGTGACCTAGGTCCTTATCAGGAAAAAAGATGTGACATGGGTTGCACCTTTCAGTCGAAAATGTGTGACTTGGCTGAAACTGGAATGTTTTTGTGGAAAAAATGGTTGTTAGGGTCGGGGGGAAAGCACTACAAATGGAATGGTTCAGATCTATCGAAAGGGGCTCATATCTATGACGGCTAAGGGTACCCAAGTGAAACAAACCATCAAACAGAAATAATAAACCTGCAAAACCAAATATCCAATAGGATCGATCCAGTGAGGTCGCCAAAACTATTGTAGAGATTTCTCTCAGGCTACATGCAAAATCACCAACCCTAGATCAGAGGGATATAGAGGTAGAGTTCATGGTGCAAGGGAAAGAATTAAAACTTGACTTACTTAATAAACAATAAACAAACTATTTTTTAGATTTTATTTTAATTAACAAAACAAATGCAACTATTCATACCTTTGTAAATGGGCCACTGTAGTCGTTTGAGGATTTGGTCCAATGGGTTCCATGATCTAGTTCTCTGATTTTCTCCAACTAAGGTTGTGAATGGGAATGGAATCAAGGATTGTATGGAATAAACTCAACATACAATGTGATATGCAAATATGTGGAAAAAGTATGATAGACAAAAAGTGTGACCAAGATTTTTTGTGGGGAGACCTTCACAATGTATTTATAGGATGATCGAAGATTTTGTTTCCCATGGTTTTATGTAGTGCATGGAATTGGTCCATGGTTTATGAACCATTCTTATTTTAGGTTTGTTTGTCCTTTTTTGAGAGAATGAAGGTTTTGTTGCAATAAATGCACATCTTCCTTGTATTTATGAGGGAAGGAATAATTATTACTTTGACCAATTTGGAGGGAATTTAATTGTGAAGGTCAAAATGGAGGGAATAATGATGGGATTATGATTTATATATATGGTGTTGACCATAGAGAGCTATGTGGAAAAAAATTTGTGTCAACAACATTTGTTTCCATTAACCCAGTAATGTTGTGTGTTGATGATGACACTTTATGTTGTACACTTTGTCATAAGAAAAGCATATTTGACGTGTTTTCACTTTTCAAATTTTATTGAATGAATAATGAAAACAAATAGTGCATCATGTTCATCTTTTTAATACACCTTCAAAAACACGTGTAAACTCATTTTTAATAGTTTCTTATGATATATATTATGTATAGCACATATCATTTTTAATGCAATAATTAATAACATCATTAAATAAATTTTAAAAATATGTTAATATTGGGATGGAGGAATAGTACATAAATTTCTACCACGAAAAAGTTGAGATAATATTAAGCAAATGAGATTATATGTAATAAACATTATTATATGTAATAAAAATTATAATAATATAATATCTTGTTATGATATAATAGTTCATTCAAACTGCTACCTTAAGGTTTTATGCATGTATTTGGTTTTGTAACTTGAATGTACTTGTCTAATTTATATTGATATAGATATAGGTGTTTCAAAGGTTAAAAGGTGATAGTAAAATATAAACCTTGAATAATACCTAAATTTCAACAAACAAACAAAAAAGTGATATTAATATTAAAATTCAACCGGATGAGAATATAAATACTAATTTATTATAATATAATATTTTATTTTTATAAAATAAATAAATATACTTTTTATATTTAAATAATAATTATAATAGATTATTATATAGTAAGTATTTAAAAAACAAAAACTATTAATCATCAAATTGTTCTTATTATAAGATGTTAAGTGATTTGATTTTAAATAAAGATTTGGCATATATATTTTAAATATAGAAAAAGTAATTACATAATTTATGTTTTGAAAAGAGCATTACTTTTTGGGTATTTATAATTTATTTTATATTGAAATATAAAAAAATAATAACATTTGAATAAAATATTTAGTTTTTTGGTATTTTTAATTTATTTTATATTGAAATATAAAAAGTGTGTGTTTTTTTTAATTACTTTAAGAGTACTTTAGTACATTTTTATTATATTAAAAAATAATCTATATGTACTATTTTCATAATAAGTACTTTACTTACAACATTGGTATAGTTAACTATGGGTTTTCACTCACCATTTACAATTTGACAAATAAGCATCATTAACTCAACGAATGTCACCTCAACTATTATAGATGATGTCATCCTCTAGAATGTGATTGGTTAGTTTAAAGTGGATTTTGATAGTACATTATTTTTTGTTTTGAGGCCCATTTTTTACCTCAAAATTCCCCTAATGTGACTCCTTTGGTCGTAACATGTAACTATTGGCTGCAACACCTTTATATTCATCATTACATAATTTTATTCACATGTACTTGTTGATGTATTTGTAACTTCAAAATGTAATCACTTGTATATCTTATGTCTTGTACCCCGATGTTTATCCTGGGAAGTGTCTGTAATGTATTTGAGCCATGTCATGCCCCGATGTTTCTATCAGGAGATTCAATAATGTAAACAAGTCATGTCAAGTAATTGTGGGTAACCCTCCTATTGTTCAAGGGTTAAAGTCCCCGCAGTTCTGGGACCCTAGGGTTATTTGACTCTCCTAGATAAGTTGACCCTACTAAGTCATTGTCAACTCAGGAATTAGTATAAATAGAGATTGAGCCTCTCTATTTATCACACACTCACTCACACTCAGTTGTACCGCATAGCTGAGGAAGTTGCGGGGTTTTTTTCTTTATGGTTTCCCCGAGGAAAATCTTTGTGTTCATTGTAGTATGTGTTTGATTGTTGTGCTTGTTATTCTCTCAGTTAAGATCCTAAGTTAATGCTAGCTTAAATGATAAAAATCTAACATCGTATCAGAGCTAACCTGAGAAGAAGACACTGTGCAGCTGCGAAAACTAGGACTTCCTACTTTTTGGATCTCTCTCCATAGATTTTCGCAAAAGAAGGTTGGGCTAACTCTCCTCCCCAGGGCGCATCTTTCTGTCGAAGAAAAATCTGGTTCTGAGCATTTTTAGTTTTTGACCCAACACTACTACCAGAAATTAGGGCTTTCCATAGAAGTGGAATTTTTTAGTGAGCCCAAGCCTGAATTGATCTCCTCCTCAAAATAAAAGTTTAGAGATCAAGATCAAAGTTTTTGGTTAGACAGAACTCTAGAAAATTAAAACCCTAACCTGCTCCTGAACGAGCACTACAGAAATTCAGCTCCAGATCTAGATCTGACATCTTAACCTAGTAAGATCTAAAAAAAAATTATTTCCATTTGAGGTTCTCAATTAAGATGTATCATCATACCAAGCTTGATGAAAATCTTGAGGGGGCTGATAACTTCCGATCCTGGAAGTATAGGATCTCCCTGGTCCTGGAAGAAAATGAGTTGGGCTCCTACATCAATGAGGAGATTCCAGTTCCAGAGGGAGATGAGGCTAAGGCCTTACACAATAAGAAGTTGTTTATGGCTAAGAGGATTATTGTTGATTCAATCAAGGATCACCTCATACCACAAGTGTCCTCCCTAAAGACACCTAAAGCTATGTTTGATGCCCTAACCAAACTGTTTGAAGGAAAGAACATAAACCAAAAGATGACCTTGAGGAACCAATTGAAGAATGTGAACATCCAGAATATGGAGACCATATAGTCATACTTCACAAGGGTCTCCCAGATCAAAGAAAAACTTGAAGCAGTAGATGAAGAAGTGGAGAATGTAGAGATTGTAATGACCACCTTGAATGGTCTCCCTAGGACATGGGACTCTTTCATTCAAGGGATTTGTGCCAAAAAGAAGCTAGTCAAGTTCAACAGACTGGGAAGAATGCTCTCAAGAAGAATCTCGGATAGCAGCTCAAGAAGAAAAGATGGGTAGTGAATATCAAGCTCTCACAGTACAATCCAAGAAAACTAGATCTAACCACCACATAGAGGATGATTAACCTTCCACAAAGAGAACCAAACAAGACAATAATGATTCTTCAAGTGATGAAGAATATGTTCTATTTTTTTCTCTCACAGGAACTATCACACATGGTAGCAATGATTGGCTTATAGACAATGGTGCTTCCAAACATATGACAGGATTCAAGGAATACTTTGTGAAACTATCTGAACATGAATCACCTCACAAGTTGAAACTTGGAGATGACTACCAGTATCCAATAAAAGGTAGGGGTGAATCCTCATACAAGCTAGACTCTGGAAAGTCGATCAAGATGAAAGATGTATTGTTTGTACCTAAACTAAAGAAGAACCTCCTCTCCATATCTATATTGGATGCAAAAGGAATGAGGGTTGCATTTGTAGATGGTCAAGTACTCATGTGGCCAAAGGGAAAGTCTTTTGATGATGTAGTAGTGATTGGGGAACAAGAAGGAGGACTATACAAATTGAAGGGCCAACCAAAACAAGCTTTGGTTCATGACTCGGTAGAACCAAATGAGCTTTGGTATAGAAGGTTTACACATGTGCATTACAAAGCACTACCACTTGCAAGCAAAGCTATTGAAGGTCTCCCATAAATGCAGACAAAACATGAAGGTGTATGCAAAGGATGTGCAAAAGGGAAGAACACAAAGAAGACATTTCCAAGTAGCGAGAGCAAGGCAAAAGGAATCTTGGAAATCATCCACTCCAATGTATGTGATCCAATGTCATCCAGAACACTAAGCGGGTATGTATACTATGTTTATTTTATTGATGATTTTTCTAGAAACACATGGATATACTTTATGAAGAACAAAGATGAAGTATTTAGCAAGTTCAAGGAATTCAAAGCCTTTATTGAGAACCACATAGAAAAGAAGATCAAGACCTTTCGATCAGATAATGGCAGAGAATTCACATCAAAAGAATTCAAAGAGTTGTGCAAAGACTTTGCGATTAAGAGGGAGTTATCCAGTCCATATAATCCACAACAAAATGGGATTGCAGAAATAAATAATAGAACGATCATGGAAGAAGAAAGGGCCATGCTTCGTGATCAAGATATTCCCATGCATATATGGGGAAAAGCTTCCAGAATAGTGGTATATGTACAGAACCGTACTCCACATAGAGTACTTGAGAACAAGACACATGAAGAAGTCTTCTCTAGCAAGAAACCAGAAGTCATCCATCTCAAAATATTTGGTTTTCCTGTATACATACACATTCCGAAAGAAAAGAGGATGAAGTTAGATCCTTCAGGAAAGAAGGGTATAATTGTGGGATACTCTGAAAGCTCAAAGGCTTATAGAATATAGTTCCCAGGATTCAAGAAGATTGACATTAGCAGAGATCTAACATTTGATGAAGATTTAGTCTACATCAAATCCAGGAAGAGACCAGCTGAAGAACCTGAAGAAACAGAAGCACCCATAGTTCATGATACAACCATGAACGAAGAAATTCAAGAAGAGGATCCATAATTAGAAGAACCTTAAGAACCTGTGGATCCACCTCAGGAGAAGAATCCTCACAAGATGAAACCTACTTGGGTATGTGAAATTATCCAAGGTGTAGAAAGATATGCAGCTTTAGAAGAAACACGCAGAGGAAGGAACAGAACTAGGTCCTGCTCCAGTTATGTAGCCTTGCTATGTGACATTATTGATAAAGAACCTTCCAACTATGAAGAAGCGGCAGAAAGGAAAGAATGGAAGGATGCTATGATCGAAGAGTATCAAGAACGATGTTTGGGATGTTGTCCCAAGACCAAAAGGGAATTCCATTGTAACTTCCAAATGGATCTACAATATCAAGCATGCTACAGATGGAAGCATAGAGAAATATAAAGCAAGATTTGTGGCTCGTGGTTTCTCCCAAAAATAAGGAATATATTATGAATAAACTTTTGCACCTGTAGCTAGATACACTTCCATCAGATCAGTACTTTCTCTAGATGCAGTGATGAAATGGAAGATACACCAGATGGAAGTCAAGGCTGTTTTCTTGAATGGTGTAGTAGAAGAGGAAGTGTATGTGGAGCAGCCACTTGGTTTTAAGACACATGATAGGGAGTCTCATGTGTGTAGATTGAAGAAATACCTATACGGTTTGAAACAGGAACCCAGGCCATGGTACGGAAGAATTGATGGTTTTCTATCTAGTTTGGGCTTTACCAAGAGTAAAGAAGATTCCAACCTTTACTACAAGGTTGAATATGGTAACCCAGTGATACTCCTACTGTATGTATATTATTTGTTTGTAACAGGTATGGATGGGTTGATTGCTGATACAAAGAGGAAGCTTGCTGCTAAGTTTGAAATGAAAGACTAGGGTATGATGCATTACTTTCTAGGCATGGAGGTGTGGCAAAATACGGATGGAATATTCCTCGGACAAGGGAAGTATGCAGTAGAGATCCTGAAGAGGTTTGGGATGATGGACTGCAAGGCCATAACCACACCTATGGAATCGAACCTGAAGCTATTGAGTGATGCTTCATCAGAAGCGATTGATGCTACGATGTATCATCAGATGATTGGGTCCTTGATGTACCTAACGAACACAAGACCAGATATTTTCTTTGATGTGAACACCTTGAGCTAGTTCCTGACAAATCCAATACATGTTCACTTGATTGCTTCAAAGCATATTCTAAGGTACCTGAAGGGTACAATTGATTATGGGCTCAAGTACGAGGAAAATCAGAAGATTAACCTAGAGGGTTATGTTGATTCAGATTAGGTAGGCAGTGCCATCGATAGGAAGAGCACTTTTGGAAGTTTCTTCGGTACGGGATTAGGTGTGATCTCTTGGTTTAGCAGGAAGCAGTCCTATGTGGCACTAAGTACAGCTGAAGCAGAGTATGTCGCGTCTTGTTCAGATAGTTGCAAGGCAGTGTGGCTGAGAAAGCTACTGTCTGATTTATTTGATCTATAGTTGGATGGTACTTGTATATATTGCGACAACCAGAGTTGTGTGAAGTTGTCAAAGAACCCAGTGTTCCATGAAAATTCGAAGCATATCAAGATCAAGTATCACTATATCAGGGATATGGTGCAGAGAAGAACGATGAAGCTCTATTATGTTGAGACGAATGAACAAATAGCCGATGTGTTGTGAAGCCATTGGCCAGATTGAAGTTTGAGTACTTTAGGGAGAAGCTTGGTGTTCTCCAGATCGAGGTTCCCTCCAAGGGGAAATGATGAGACCTAGAGCCATTCTGACATGGTGAGAGGATTAGTTTCCTTCGGTGGTCAGGTGTAAGGGCTGAGCCATTCTGTCATGGTGAGAGGATTTGGTTCCTTCCATGTCATATGTGAGTGTTGAGCCATTATGATGTGACTGTAGGATTGGTTCCTACATGATCAGATATAAGTGTTGAATTCCATTCTTGGAATGGAGGCACCTGGTCAGTTACCAGGAATACTCAGCCTAGGACTAAGGGTCATTTTGATATGACTGAGGGATTTAGTCTCACATGATCAGATATAAGTGTAGGGCCATTCTTATGTGATTGGGGGATGTGTTCCCACTTGATCAGATATAAGGGTTGTTGCCATTCTCTAGGAGAATGGAGGAACCTGTTCAGTTACTAGGAATCCTCAGTCTGGGACTAAGAGCCCTTATGATGTGGTGTTTTTTAACATGGTCAAATGTAAGTGCAGAGCCCTTTCGATGCGATGTTTTCAAACATGGTCAAATGTAAGTGCAGATCCCTTTCAATGCGGTGTTTTTAAACATGGTCGAATGTAAGCATAGAGCCCTTCCGATGCGGTGTGTTCACACATGGTCGGATATAAGTGCTGATCCATTCTGGCACGATGTGTTTACACATGGTCAGATGTGAGTGTTGGGCCTTTCTGACAAGATGAGGTCATATGTGAGTGTTGGGTGTGCCTTTCTGATAAGATGAGTTCAGATGTAAGAGCTAGGTGGGACATTCTGACTTAGGGTCAGATATAAGCACTGAAGACCTACATGAAGGGTAGGTCTACAACCAGCATGAAAAATGGATAGCTCTGCAGAACTTCCTGTGATGAGAAGAATCAAGAGATAGCACCATTCTGAGATAGCACCAATGATGATGATCCAGACTTGATGATGATCCATATCAAGTGATGATCTAGATGTGATGATGATCCATATCAAGTGATTATCCATATTTGATGATGATATAGTGATGGTGATCCAGCAGTGATGAACCAGCAGTGGTGATCCAGTAGTGATGATCCAGATCAAGTGATGATCACGATCCCATAATGAAGAAGAATTGAAGAGGAAGAAGACTTGAAGACAAAGATGACTTGAAGATGAAGAATACTTGAAGACGAACATGACTTGAAGAAGACTTGAAGATGAAGAAGACTTGAAGATGAAGAAAACTTGAAGATGAAGATGACGAGATGATCCAGTTGATATAGAGAAGAACACCAGTGCTGAAAATTGTGTTGAAATAATACCTTCCTAGTTAAGAGGGAGTGTTGATGTATTTGTAATTTTGAAATGTATTCACTTGTATATCTTATGTCTTTTACCCCGATGTTTATTCTGGGAAGTGTCTGTAATGTATTTGATTCATTTCATGCCCCAATTTTCCTATCGGTAGATTCTATAATGCAAACAAGTCATGTCAAGTCATTGTGGGTAACCCTCCTATTGTTAAAGGGTTAAAGTCCCCGCGGTTCTGGAGCCCTAGGGTTATTAGACTCTCCTAGAGAATTCAGCCCTAGTGAGTCATTTTCAAGTCAGGAATTAGTATAAATAGAGAGTGGGCCTCTCTATTTATCACACACTCACTCACACTCAATGGTAGCGCATAGATAAGGAAGTTGCAGGGTTTCCTCCTTTATGGTTTCCCCGAGGAAAATATGTGTGTTCATTGTCTTATGTGTTTGATTTTTGTGCTTGTTATTCTCTCAGTTAAGATCCTAAGTTAATGCTATCTTAAATGATAAAAATATAACATATGTAAGTTTAACTTACCTCGTTTAACATTTTGAATAACAAGTTATTTCTTCCGTTGGTGTTGACTCTAAGCAGCGATGACCGGGTCGTTGCCTCACCGAGGTGATGTATTTAATCCTTAAGTTTATTATTAATGTTTGGTTTTTTAGGTCCTAATCCTAAACCTAAGGCTTAGTCCTAGCTACCCTTATTATTTTACCCTTGGGTTAAACCCACCCCTCATAAGGGTACTTTTTGGCAAGGTGGTTGCATATTATTTAAACGGTTTGATTAAGTGTTAAACTATGATGAGAACCTTGTAAGGATTTAAACCATAGACTATGGTCTTTGATGGCCTTATCTCACAGGATTATATGGTTCGCGATGTGATATGTATGAATGATGGAGGGAGACATAAGCGGATGCTGATGAAGAGGTTTTTAATGGCTTGTAATAACTTTTTAAAGCCTTAGTCCTCGCTATGAGTTCATAGCACATCATATTGAAGGGCTTGTCTTAACACATGATTTGTGGCCTGATGGTTGATCTTTACCCTCCAATTGTCAAGATCTGGATTACGGGTTATTGTAGGGTTTTAGTGAGAGTTTATACTGCATTCAATTTATCTATTTTGATTTTCTAGTGAAAGAAATCAGTTGCTCCTTAGATGCACTGCACTAGTCTCTCCCTTTTCTCTTCACGGTCTGTTAAAGAAGGTTTTACTTCTGGTATGTAACATAGTTTTCTTGAATGTTTTTAACAGTTTGATTAATTACAATATGGCCACCATTACAAACTCAACCTTCTTGGCTCATCTTGAGGTTATGAAGGAAACACAATAGCTTTATTTAGGTTTTAGCAGAGGCTTTTCATCCTGCCGATTTTTAACCATGTAAGGAAGAAAATTATTCCATTAACATTCTGCAAAATCATTTAATAAGGGTTAATTTGTCTACACGCATATTTTGACTTAATGCTATGTTTGTTTGTGCAAGCAGAGGAGTAAAGAAGAGAGTCGGGAGGACCTGACCCTTGGCCCTATGCATGACTTCATAAGGTATGTCCTCCTCTCTCACAACAGGATTTGAACCGAAAATCTGACGTCATCCAACATTTCATACGGATGTGTCAGACAACAATCATTGAGAAGTATAGCAATCATGAAATTTTAATAGCGTCGTTGAATATCCGACACCTAAGGTGCCAGTATTTTGGCACTCCAAAGTGTCGAATCTCTGACCTAGGAGTGTCGGTTTTTCAATGCTCCAAAGCATCAAATCTCTGACCCAAGAGTGTTGATTTTTCAACGCTCCAGAGTGTCGAATCTTTGACCAGGGAGTGTCGATTTTTTGACACACTAGTGTCAGATAACTGATGGTATCTGGGAGGTTTTGCTTTTAAAAAATAATTCCAGGTTTGAAAGATTTGGTTTTTTTGGTACCATATTTTCAACGGTAACTATGTTCAAGGTGTCGAATATCCCACACCAGGCCATTATAAATTTAAATTGTTTTAAACATTTCGACATGTTTTTTGTAGAAGCGATGAATGATTTACGAAATTATTTGTTCCTTGACAGACGATTTGCGAAAATCATTTGTTCCTCGATGGATATTTTTAGGAATTGTTTTATTCTTCAACGGGCGGTTGTGGGAAAAAAAAATTCTTCGACAGACAGTTTACCGAGAATTTTTTATTCTTCGACTTCTCTCCATTTGACAAAATGTTGATGCGTGGAACTTGATTTTTTAAGACAACCAGTTATATTCATTCATGAATTTTGTGACAAAATTTCATATAGAAATATTTTGGATCCAAACGAAGACAGCCAACAATTGCTTGCTAGACTATGGGATGCAGCAAAACGAAGGGGTGATGGCAAATTTTATTGTCTGTGTACTCAATGTAGGGGATTTAAGAGGAGAAGAATATTGATCTAAATAGCCACAAAACATTACAAGGAACATGGACATGCTGAGGAGGGAACGAATATCATCCATTTGTAGATTTATCATTATAAAGTTTATTATATTCTTTGTTTTGGTAATTATATGTATTATTTTTATTTTTTTATATATTAATGTATATCTATTGATGTTTACATGTATTTATATTAAAGGAAAGACACCCTACAACATATCTTCCATAGGAAGTGCTTTAAGAACAAGTTCAGGATCAGGATCATGGAGCGTGTATGTTTAATGGAGAACAAGTGAATGATCATATTGAACAAGATGATCATACTGATAATGTAATTGAAGATGATGGTAAAAATACATTGATCCATGATTCATTTAATGTTAGAATGGATGATGACAATGACATTGATAATGAAAATTATGATGACTTTGATGATGTTCACGATATACCTCTTCTCAATAAGGCATATGAACCCCTTTATGAAGGCTCCAAAACAAATCTTCTCTTTGTTGTATTGTTGATAATGAAATTGAAGGTTATGAATGGTATTTCAAACATTGCAATCATGCGGATGCTAATGTATGTAAAATAATCCATCACATATAGAGTATCGTGATAAATTTTATCTATATTCCTCTAATAATTGTATTGTTAACTCATTATTGATCATCATACAGATGAAGCGTGTTTCGTTAATATTATTTATTTATTACATTAACTATTTTTTTTGTAGATTGATAGATGAATTTTTGTTACCACCATCAATTATTTTACCTCGCACATATCGATATTTATCTTCCATCATGAAAGAGATTGGAATGCATTATGAAGCAATTCGTGCATGCCCTGATGACCATGTTATATATTATAATCAACATGAATTTGCAATTGAATTTCCAGAATGTCATGTAAGTAGATATCATACAGATAAAGTAACAAAAAAGGTGCCTCAGAAGTTTCTTCATTATATTCCCATCATTCCACGTTTGCAACAACTATTCAAGTGCAAAAACATAATGTAATTTATGGATTACCATGCCAGGAACAAAAGTCAAGATGATGTTATCCGAACGCCTACAGATGGTTCTTCTTTTAGAGATATGGAGGAAAAGTGGCCTCACTTTAAATAAGAACCACGTAATCTTAGGATTTCTTTAGCAGTAGATGGTGTTAATCCATTTGAATAGATGAAATCCATTTACATGGTGTGGCCTATTTTTTTTATAAACAATAACATTCCTCCATGGTTGTTAATAAAGAGGGAGCACATAATGTTGTCGATGATTATTCCAGGTTTTTTTTGTCTACAATTGTTTTATTTATAATGTAGTTATGGAATCTCATTTTTCGCATTATGTTTCCTAATTTCATATATCTATATATGATTTTACTCTTGTGCATGGTTTATATATCTTAATGGTTCTCATAATGATATATTTTATATCATGTACTTCAAATCAATCAGGTAAGTTCCAAGTCAAAGATATGAATGTATACATCAAACCTCGTATATATGAGCTGCTGAAGTTATGGAATGGTATCACTATGTATGACGTATCTAGACCAATACGACAAAGGCAATTTCAATTCCATGCAATGGTTGTATGGACAATACACGATGCCCCTGGGTTAACTTCATTTTGTGGTTTGTAATTTTAAGTTCCACTTTAATTGAATTTAATTATATATGGATTAGTTAGAATAGTTTATATATTAATATATTTGACATAGATATTCCATATCTAAATATTTTAGGTCTTTAGACAAAGGGTAAATTTGCATGTCCAATTTGTGGTCCTAAGATAAAATATCATCGTTCAAAAATCTTAAGAAAGGAGGTGTTTGATGAGTATAGGAATTTTCTCTCTAAGAATCACAGGTATAGAACAACTGAAAAAAATCTTTTCAATTGGAAGTAGGTGACTGCATTAAAACCACGAAGAATGACACCTCGCCTTTGGAATATGCAATACAATAGAAATCATCATCATGGTACGTATGGATCATCGTATATGAATTGTTATGTATTTTAATTTTTATTGTGAGTTGTTTACTGTATTGTCCATATTTGATTTATGATGTAATTTATTTATAAACTAGTATTCATGATGTCCATCGTGATCATTAAGGCATTAATGGGCTTCCACAAGGAATGAAAAGTTATCCTATTCAATTCAACAGGTTTCCCTACTATGAGCACCTACAAATTTCTCATTTGTTTGAAACAATGCATATTGGAAATAATGTTACTGAAACCTTATGGTGACTACTAGAGCTAAGGAGGGAGAAAGATAAAGTTGTGAAAGCTTGCAAAGACATTCAAGAAAGCAACCATGCAATGAAAGACATCATCCAATTTCATAGCAACGAAGAACAAGTTAATATAAACTCAATTCCATGGATGTTTACAGAGCAACAAAGAAATGTTGTCAAAGAAGTAATGTGGAAAATTAAATTTCCCACTGGATTTTGTGCGAACTTGAAGAATATCATAACCAAAAAAGGTGATTTTTCGGTGGTCAAAACACATGATTGGCATGTCTTCATCAAGGTAATTATTATTTTTATGTCCATATAATTTTTTTTCATTTTACTTCGTATTATTTTTTTTCTTGTTTGTATACTCTTTGTTTAATAAATGGCGTGGTTTGTGTATTGATACAGTATGTTCTACCTCTCTCTCTCTCAGACAACTTCAACAACAATGTCAAACAAGTTATATATAATCTTGGTAAATACATGAGGTAACTAGCAATTACTTGCATGTGCTTAGTGTTTCTTTAATTCTCCGTATAATTTATATTTTTTTTTTGTGCACTATTTCAACATATATTGTAATTTAATGTTTATTTTTGTTAAATATCGTTATTGGTTTGCGTCACTTGTAGATGGTTGACATCTAAAGAAATCCATAAAGAAGATATAAAGTATTAGAGGAGAGAAATTCCTCGTCTCATGTGTGAAATGTAGAAGCATATACCATTGGAATTTTTCAATGCACAAGAACACTACCTCATACACCAATTTGAGGAGATTGAGTTGTGTGGACTTGTGCACTCAAGGTCCATGTGGATGGTTGAGAGGCACTTGAAATTTATGAAGGGTTTGGTGAGACAACGAGCACATGCTGAGGGTTCTATGATGGAAGGATATACGGTATACCAAAACATGTTGTATGTTAGTGAATATCTTCTTATTTTAGCGTCAAAGCTCAATTTATGTCGCATTTGTGATCTGGACTCCAATAAAAAAAATTGAAGGGGAGCAACTGAAGGGGAAAGGTAGATTGAGGAAGATAAAAGGTAATTATTAGCTAGTGGATGTTTATTATAGAGTTCATATTCTAATTGTATTTTCTAGTTATAATTGCTTCAATTAAGAGCATATACTTTGTTCGGGAGATTTACACCTTTCTTTCATTTTAATGGTTATTGTCATTAAATAGTTGGTCGAGAATGGGATGCAATTCATTTATACATTGCAAACAATATTGACTGGATGAAGATATGGATTGAACGATGTGAACAATTGGGTCATGGAATATCATGGGAAGGCATGGCTTCATTGGTAAAAGAAACACAATGCAATGGAGATAGAAATCTAACAGAAATGGAAATCGATTTGGCATATGGTGTAAAAGATAAAATGGCAAGCATATAATTAATCAATCCCTCTAAATATTTTATTTTGAAAATTACATTTTGACATACATGTTCTTCTTTTCCATGTATTGCTGCATAAGGACTGAATGGTTGTGTAATATTTTTGTGTATTGCTTATTCATGTAAAACACCATAAGACTATGGTCTGCAATGGAGGTAGATATCGGATCAAAAAATTGGATGAAACAAATAAAACATCAGATTCTGGGATATTTGATGTCTTTGAGGTTACCAATGTTTCATCTAGAACTGATAGACATCCAGAAGTCTCAAAAAATCAATACTATGGGTATTTGGAAGATATTATACAGTGTGACTTTAAATCCTTTAAGGTAGTTCTATTAGTTGTCAAATGGTATAGGTTACAATTGAATCAACGTGATCCCGATAGAACTATTATTGAACATGATAATAGATTTTCCATGGTAAACATAAGGTTGTTTGAGCCAGAAACAGAGCCCTATGTTCTTCCAAGCCAATGTGAACAGGTATTTTACTCAGAGGTTCTAGGTAAAGCGGGCTGGTCATTTGTTGTGAGACATGACCCAAGGGGAAGGCCGGTAAAGTATAACCTATATGATGCTAATGAAGAGGGTTCTATTGAAGAAGGATACGATGACACGGAGCATGATCAACATGAGTTAGGTAATGATGATGATCCAGCAGAAGATGTACTCCAAGAAACAGTTGAATCCGATGATGTAGTAAATAATGCCGATGAAAGTTATACCGACGATGACACGATGAGCATAACTGATGATGATGACGATGATGATATGGCCAACCCTTACAATGTTGACTCTGGATTTGATGATACAGATGATGAATTGGATGAAGAAGACGATGACATGGATGAAGAATACAATGAAATATAATTAATGAAAGGTAAATATTTAATTATACCTATTCTTTTATCTTATTTTTTTAAAGAGTTACTAACATCATCACCATCACCATCATCCTCATGTTAATCATCATCAGCATCAGCATCTTCGTTGTCATCTTCATCATCAGACATATTCATCTTCATCATCATCATCATCTTCAACATCATCTTCATATTTATCATCGTCGTCTTCATCATCATCACTGTCAATATCGACGTCGTCATCATAACCATCATCATCATCATAATCACCCTCATCATCATCTTCATCATCATCGTCGTCATCATTGTCATCTTCATCATCATGACCATCATCATCATCATCATCCTCATCAACATAATCATCACCAACATCATCATCTTCATCATAATCGATGAAGATGATAGTGTTATCCTCAAGATCATTATCATCGTCATTATCATTGTCATCATCGTCATCAAAATCATAATTGTCATCATCATTGTCATCATCGTCATCATCATCATCTTCATCATCATCATCATCATCTTCATTGCCATCATCATCGTTAAAATTAAACCTAGATCAAATTAATTACTTCATATCATTGTCATCGTCATCTGTAGCATCGTCGTCGTCGTCATCCACAATGAAACATAATGAAAGGTAAATATTTAATTAGACCTATTCTTTTATCTTATTTCTTTTTAAAAACAGTTATGGACATCATCATCATCATCATCATCATCATCATCATCATCATCATCATCCTCACCATCCTCATCATCATCATCAACATCATCATCTTCATCATATATAATCATCATCATCATCATAATCATCACCATCATCATAATCACCCTCAGCATCATGTTCATTATCATCGTCATGGTTATCATCGTCTTCATCATCATAACCATCATCATCATTGTCATCCTCACTAACATAATCATCACCAACATCATCATCTTCATCATAATGGATGAAGATGACATCGTTATCCTCATGATCATTGTCATCATCATTATCATTGTCATCGTCATCATCAAAATAATAATTATCATCGTCGTCGTCCTCGTCCTCGTCGTCATCATCGTCATCATCGTCGTCTTCATCTATAGCATCGTCGTTGTCTGTAGCATCGTCATCGTCGCCATCGTCATCGTCAACGATGAAATATAATGAAAGGTAAGTATTTAATTATGCCTATTCTTTTTATCTTATTTCCTTTTAAAAAGAGTTACAGACATCATCATCATCATCTTCATCATATATAATCATCATCATCATCATAATCATCGTCATCATCATAATCATCATCATCATCATCACCCTCATCATCATCTTCATCATCGTCGTCATCTTCATTATCATGACCATCATCATCATCGTCATCCTCATCAACATAATCATCACCAACAACATCATCTTCATCATAATCAATGAATATGACATCATTATCCTCATGATCATTGTCATCATCATCATCATTGTCATCGTCGTCATCAAAATCGTAATTATCATCGTCGTCATCATCGTCATCATCATCATCTTCATCATCATAGTCATCATCATCATAGTGTGAAGATTAGTGTTTTAAAACACTAATCTTG
>LPNX010228826.1:100411-171895 GCA_001517045.1 Pseudotsuga menziesii | reverse complement strand
TATGAAGAATGGAGTAAACATGGAAATATGTTAAGAATGTAGAACATAACATTAATGTTTTTTTTAATCTTTTACATACATTATGGCTCACGAAAAGATATTAGATTCCAAATTTTTCATATATCTTTGATCTTACCGCAACTTTAAAGTTTGGTGACAAACATAAAAATCATTTTAGATATTTAGAGTTTGTTAAATTGCCACAACAATGGCTTATTAAGTTGTTTAAATGTTGTCATTCCACCCACCAAAGTTTGACTCTCCTAATTGTTGTCATTCCACCCACCAAAGCTTGAGTCTCCTCAATAGAATATTTGTGCCTTATAACTATTAAATAAGATATATGTCAAGGTTCTTAGTAAAAGTGTATGTGATAATAAATCATTGTTCTTTCTTTTATTAGGAATTTTTGAATTGTTTTATGATGGTGATGACAATGATGACAACAATGTTACCATATTGGTCTATCATATTTTGTTATATTGAATCCAAGCTCAAAAAGGTAACAAATAAGATTATAATGACTATAAAATAATTGGGCCCTTTTTAATTTTGAAATTGATTTAAAAATAAAATTTCCAACATCAACATCATCATCATCATCAACTTCTTCATCATATATAATCATCATAATCATCATCATAATGATCACCCTCATCAACATTTTCATCATAATCAATGAATATGACATCCTTATCCTCATGATCATTGTCATCATCATCATCGTCATCAAAATAATAATTATCATCATCGTCATCGTCGTCGTCGTCATCATCGTCATCATCGTCATCTTCATCATCGTCTTCATCATCATCATCATCATTGTCTTCATCACCATCATCATCGTCGTCGTCTTTGTCTTCATTGCCATAATCATCATTAACATCATCATCTTCATCAACATCATCATTAAACCTATTTTTAAAATTAAATGTAAACATAGATCAAATTAATTACTTCATATCATCATCATCGTCGTCATCGTCATCTGTATCATCATTTTCATCGTCGTCATCGTCATCATCAACACCATCATTGAAATTATTTTTAAAATTAACAGTAAACCTAGATCAAATTAATTACTTCATATCATCTTCATCATCGTCGTCATCATCGTCATCATCATCAGCATCATCATCATCGTCATCAACATCATAAGGATTTCTCATCATCATCATCGGCATCAACATCATCATCATCAACAACATCATCGTCATCATCAACATCATCATCCATCAACATCATCATCATCCATCATCATCATCGTCATCATCGTCGTCGTCCTCATCTTCGTCGTCCTCATCCTTGTCGTCATCATCATAAACATCATCATCGCCATCGATAGCATCACCATCGTCATCATTATCATCATCATCGACATCATTAGCATTTTCATCATTTCATATGATATCAAGAAGGTCATCACCATCATCATCATCATCATCATCTTCATCATCATCAACATCATCATCTTCATCATCATCATTGTCGTCATCTTCATCATCATCATCTTCATCATCATCATTGTCGTCATCGTCATCCTCATCATCAGCATCCTCATCATCATCATCATCATCATCATCATCATCATCATAATGATCAGCATCATTATCATCATTGACATCATCATCATCAATGACATCCTCATTCTCATCATCATAGATTCACTGCACACATAAAGACACACATAGATACACCCCCCTCGTTTTATATATAAAAAAATAAAACATAGTATATATAAATAAATAAAATAAAACATAGTATATGTATATGTATATATATATATAATAAAGCATAAATAAATAAATAAATAAAACATAAAACAGTATATATAAATAATTATAAAACAAATATTTTAAATACATATATATAAATAAATAAACAAAAACATAAAACAATAAAAAAAACTACCTGTCGTGCTATTTTCATTTCAACTTCACGAGAAAGCTTCTTCCTGCATCTCGCCGAGTTCTTGTCGTTCAGTGATTAGTGTTCTGAGCAACTTGACCAGAGAATAATAACAATGGGAGCAATGACTTGGACCCACAAAGACTAAATTAGATTGGATTGTGGTTTTGCAGCGGACAAGGAGGCCAATTGTCAGTCGAGACAATGCATCCCAAAATTGTGAGTATTGTGCCCTAATTCATGTCTATTTTAAAAAAAAATAGATAGTTCTGCAAATCTCCATGGTTTCTTAGCCAATAGAGGAAAGGTAGAGGCTATTAGAGCAGGTTACCCTCATTGATCAGCACCCAAGAAAATAGAGTTAATAGGGGTAAAAATAGAGTTGTATTTGACAGTTTCATTTGACCCGCATTTGACCCATATTGGCTAATATGGATTCTGAAGTCTGGCCAGTCTGAGCGTTACAATTAGTGGACAAACCCACCACATTTTGGTTCACATTCAAACTAGTTTGGTTGTTTTTATTTGAGTTATATCAGCAACCGGTTCCTAAATAAGCTATTAATACGACCCCACCGAAATGAGATGCTTAAGGGAGGTTTAGAGAAGGATTCAAGCTCCCCCATACCCACGATTCTATCCCTGTTTCTGACTATGGGTAAGTTCGGTCAGCTATCCCTGCTAATGGATACGCTCCATATATGGAATTCAAAGTGTTGGTTACTATTTACGTGCTTATGTGCATGAATTAACCTCCTATATTAAGCACAACCCATAACGAATAAACCAACAACAATCATCGTAGGGAAGTAGGGTAAGGTCAGGTCGATTCATGCGTTGTTTTCAGCTCCTGACATAGTTCCAATGCACCTCACAATGGTCCACATGTCTGAGTAGATCATAAGTACTGCAGAACCACAAAGATAGGTTAGCAAGGTTGGAATTGGCATTTATTTTTATAACCCCAATATATGGTAGAAAGGGTCTAACATCTAACAAAGGTACAGTGTAGTCTAGTGTGCCAGCATATTGAATCTTCAAGAGGAAAGAGGTCTCCCTCAAGGCATGTATAATATTTTTTGTGTAATTCATGTGAATAGCATTAAGAATGTAGTGGTTTTTTTTCATTTCCATTAAGATCCTTTTAATTACATTCATCAAGATTAATGGAGCTAAATGCATACAAATAAAAGATAACTATAAACACATCATCCATATAAATCACAAGCACATAGAAGTAAGTCGAATGATCTTACATTGTATTCTAATACAGCGCATTACAACATACCATAGAGATCAATAGAAACTCTCATCCAACTAAATGATTTAACTTCTATTAACAAAAAAACTTGACATATTGATAGGCCTAATAAGTGGTTATGGAAGATTCTAGAATATACTTAGGGGATCCACCAGCTATAACACACTTGTACACCCGGATCTGCGCCATTAGATCTTGTGTACCTAGGGTCATTTTAGCTCATGCATATAAAATAGCTAGGATATCTCCCTGGATATTGTGTAATCATACATCTTCGGATTTGCATACTCAGGATTCTATGGATTATTATCCTCTGTGGTACATCATCTATTGTACTAATCTATACCCTAGCACTTAGGCAAGACTGGCTCCCTAACCACACCTTCCAACTCATCCCAAGTTGATCCAGATGTCCTAATGTTTGAAGATAGATTCCACCACAAGGAATGCACACACTACTGCATCCCGGAACCGGCTAAAGCTAAATTTTTCCCCAGTAAATATCTATCCTACTATAGCTTTGGTTATTTTCTTGGCATGTGTTGTCATTGCTTATCTAATTTTGTAGTTTCAGCTACCGCTTTAAGTCCCTTGTTACCATGAGCTTTCATATTCCTAATAGATATGGATAATTTCTATGCTTGGTATGCTAGCTCCCTAACTATATTCCTTTTTTTTTATGGTTATCTTCCAAGGCATCCTGTTGCAGTCCAAGTGTTCATGCTTCTTCCATCTTTTCCTCAGAATCCATTTGTGTGGCCACTGCATAAACTTATTCAAAATGTGTCTACACTTGGTCAATCTCTTGTTATAATCACTACTCCCGTCTAGATACCAGCTGACCTTGTCTCTAAAACTTAGCCCAAAATGTATTATACATAAGATGTATCTATTAGAATATTTTATCTTTAAAGTAGCTTCCTTGAGTGCAGGATATAAACTCTCTCCATTTCCTACGGCTCTCTTCCTCCACATATGCTTGCCTAGCCAGTTATTGTCATTTGTCCTCTTCCCTTCTGGCTTCTGCATTTGCTGAGGACTCTAGTATAATTTTATGCTTTCTATTATTCTACACATAGTCAGTGTAACCTTAGTCATAATGATACATTTCTATTGTGTGGACACCAATGCTTCCAGGTAGTTAGGAATCACTTCTGTGAAGCAGGTTGATATTTCTTCATGGGACCATGCAGCTTGTGCATGCACCTCTACTTATAATTTCTTTATTTATCATCCAATCCAGTCTTGCAACGATCTATTAAGTTAAGCCTCCTTTACTCCTTTCTCTGATGTTATTGCACTATCTGTGCCTACTCCACCTGCACCTTGAGGGACTTTTTTATACTTCCAAACCGTCCACCCACTCCTTCACCTACATTAATCTTAGTTGCAGCTCCTTGATGAAATATTATTTTATATTGTATTTGTCCCCCATCTCTATCAATTACTCTATAATGAGCTTCAACAAGGTGGTGAGATCAATCTTCCAGTGGTTTAAAGTGTGCTCCGTCTCGACCAACTCTCCTTTGTCAATTAATTATATTGTTTAGGCTTCCCCCAGGATCCCAAGTGAAACTCCTCTCTCTTCGACCAACTCATTTTTTCACTATTTTGGACTACCAAACTTAGAACTGAAGCCTCTAACATGTAAAAAAGATCCCAGATTGTTTAATGTCATAGGTTGTGTCTACGGAATAGGCACGGCCAGGGACGAGGGTTTGGACACCATCAGCAAAGAGATGAAAACTAAATGCAGACTACTCTCCTCGAAACCACCCTTCTAACCATACTTTCCCCCATGGTCCTGAACAATTTCTTTGCCTACTCTTTGATCAGTTCTATCATGCTAATTGTATCTGTCATCTGCTTCCCACCTAAACTAGGTTCTAGGTCTGACCATGCAATTTCCATAGCGGTGGTAGTTTATCCACTGGAAATTATGAAATTGTGGCCCCTGTAATATCTTCTTGGGACACCTTTGATTCTGATAGGTTGGGTAATAAACCTGATCTCATACGGGAGTGGTAATTCACCCCACTCTATTATCTCTAGGACCATGCCAATTTAATCCGAGTATAATTATTATTTCGGTCATAAAAATACTGATGGTGTAATACTAGGCTTAAGCTTTTGCAGATTCATTAGCATCTATGGTTGCAATGTTGTTCGTTGTGAGGTAAACCCCCCTCCCTTGGAAGCTTCCCTCACTGGCCACCTACAACAGCTTCATTAATTACTTTAGCCCGCTACTTATTAATAGCAAACGTTATTGCTCTATTGTCATACTACAATAACTTGTACCCTGCGGTGATATGGTGGCACTATAGGCAGGGCGACTACTATATGCCTATGATAATGGGGATAGGTGGTGCCAAATCTCAGTCGATCATTGGGTCATACACCTTCTTGTGGACTAGCGACAATATTTTTCTCTTTCATAGAGCCAAATAATATGAGGCTGTAAACCCCAACGTAATTTCCCCTTCCCTTCCCATGTAGGAGTTATTTATAGTTACCTCTGTGGTGCTTCCTTTGACAGTGCTTGATCCCTACAGCAATATTTTGCCTTGACAGTTTAATTGTTCTTTTTCCATGTGGGCACATTGCTTGATGGCATGCTCAACCCTTGACCTGGTCAACATTAACTTTAGAGTCTCCACATATGCTTCTACATCCACCCATCCATATGACAGCCTTAGCCTAAGTGTCAACTAGATATCAACTGGTATTCCTTCCCATATGAGCTACACCAGGATTCTAGTCATGCTTTATATAACATAGTACATCTCCTAGTAGTAGGATTTCAATACAATGTCGAATCCTATTTGCACAGCCTTTTCTGTAGAACATGTGAGGTTATCAAGTTTTACTGCAATAAACTTAACTTCAGGATCCCTCTACTTTATCTAAATTCCTCCTGGCTTCACCCACTGGGAAAATGCAATCAACAAAAAGAAATTATCGAGCTATAAATTTATATTAGAATCCTATGAGTCCCATGCATTCTACAAAATGAAATTATTGAGGTAATTAACCCAATTTATCCTCACCTAGGCCACACATACATCAGAAACATGCATTGCCTATTTAGAACACTCCCCCTTCTGACAATTCTGTAGCAGCCATGTTGACAATAGTTATGATACCATAGCAACTAACATGTTGCTAATTGAACCAATGTCATAGCCTCGACCCTTCGCCTTCACATTATACTTCAATGTCAAGTCCATTTCTTCTTCCATGGACTCCTCTTTCGTTGACCCATGTGCATATTTGGGTGGTGGTACCTTTACTATGTGCCTCAATAACATCCTACTCATCCTTTGGTAACCCCATGATTGCATTCACGACCTTATTGTTGATGGGTATCTTGCGGTTTAGCCAAATCCCCCCTATATGTGTCTATGATAGTAGCAATGACATACACTTCTTAACTACAAGAAAACTTCCAAAGCAGGAGCATGTAGCAAGCTGGTGATCCCTAATTTGAACAAAGGTCAGAATTGTCTAGGATCTTAACCTAGTCTTATTTCCACTCCCGATACTTATCTGGTGAGAACTCATGGAATTGTAGGAAGTTATAGATAACATAATCCACCAACTGTACCTATTTCACATAGCCCTTCAGATGTTCTTCTCTATCGACATTAATCTATGCATCGAATTAATTGGTCGTATAGGTTCATAATATAGAATCCCCTTGGTTAGCGACACTCTTTACCTTTTCTATTGATCGGTAACAGGGGGAATAAAAGCCCTTTTTGTCGAAAGTATGTAGTAGTCGATTGAGTTTCTCCACCTTATCCTTTTTTTGTTGTTGTATAGAAAGACTAGTTGTCTTTCTTCAAACTCCTATTTCTTTAATGTTCTCACATTATCTCTTCATTTTGACCTTTGCCATGATTTGGCGGATCATTTACCATAACCTATATTCATCTAGTTTTTCTAGTTCCTCTAACCTATACTTAATGTATTTATGTTTTGCTCATTGTTCCTTTACTACAATACATAGTGAGGACTTACCAGCTAGTATTGTTTTCTTCCCATGACTCTAGTCAAGGCCTTGAGACCCATCCCACTGTGCAAAAAATATTTAATTTCTACATATCCAACTTGTATGCAAAAGATTCACTTCAACAAATATTTGTTATGGTTGATGGAATTAATCATGGCATATTAACTCAAGAACATTATGGAAGTTCCTAATTCCCTCAATTTCTTCCCCAACCATGATCCAGGACCCATCCCTAGTGTACTAAACCACAAATTGGCACCCATATCCCATTCAGAGAATAATTCCCCCCTATACAATACATGTTTGTGATTTGATGGCTTGTTCTTGGTTCTTGGTACCTAAATTTTTCATGTAAATCCTAAGGGCCTTATTATCCACCCATCCCCACTATTAAGGCCTTAAGACTCACCCCTACTATCCAATGAATTATAGGAGAAACCACACACCAATTGGAAATAAAATATCCCCTTTAAATTGCCTAAGTGATGGTTTAAATCCATGATCATTATGAAATTGATTAGGATACCACAAGAAGTCTAAGAAAACCATTAGAATCTTCTCTGAAGTGTTGGTTTATGCACTACAAAGTAGCACTGAAGAGGTTAAAACATCCACTTTATAGGATCTCCAAGAAATGACATCATTATTTGTCCATTACTGTAAAGGAAATGTACTAGAAGATCTTCCTGGACTTGTTGATTTCACCGTGAAGTTGAACATAAATTATAAACAGAGAAGAGCACTAAGAAAGCTACAACACTTTGTAGGAAATCGAATGAGTAGCGATATAATGTCTGCAGCATTCTGCATACATCCTTCACCTCAATGATGTTAGTTCTTGGAGATCCTGTAGAGTGGATGCTTGGTTGCTCTATCAGGTCTTTGGGTCTTACAGTTTATGCTTTGGGTCTTGAAGCAACTACTACATATTTTGATGTCCTCCATTTTTTATTTGAACATTTTATGTCAATTTTCATCGTGTCTAATTTTTTTTGCCCCTCTTCCATTTAATATGCCCAAAATGATTTTTTAGGTCTAAATTTAACCCAGGATTACCCAGAATTGAGGACTTAGGGATACTTATTGTTAATTTATGGTTGAGGTTTCCTTAGAATGGTTTCTCATTGCTCTATGAAGGTCAAATAAGGAAAAGAATTGGATTAACTACACATAAAAATATTTAACCATGCCCAAATGTGCTTGGAAATAACCTCAATTTGCTTCTTACACTGTTGTAATCTCATAGATCACATAGGGTTACAAATAATACATACTAAAGCATACATACATAATAGAGACAAGAGATAAGAACAATTAAATAGAATAACAGATTATATTAACATGAGAGGGTCCATACAATGCATAGAATTGAATTGGGTTCTCATCTGGCTTAACAGCCTAATATATACGATTTACAAACAGTTACAAGATAACTACCTGTCGGTTCACTCAACTGACATGACCTTAGGTGGCTGACCTAATCTCCAATTAGTCAGCTGACCGACTTAGTCGGTTGATCAACTAAGTTGGCTATCGTTCAAGTCGACATATCGACTTGCTCCTCCAACATCTCCCCCACAAACAAAACATTTCTTCATCCCGAAGAAACAGGGAGGTACCAAAATTTCCTTGTCTATCTAAGTAGTCATTACTTTGTACTCTTGATCTTCATGGGTTGTGAAGTCTAATGGTCGGTCTTTTTTGTATGCAGACTTCGACACTTGCTGGGGCTCTCACTGCGAGGTGATGTTGGAAATCTGTCCAACTCTGCAATATTTTCTGTACGTCAATGGTTAGTGTAGTCAGACTTGACAAGATCGACATTTTCTATTGAATGGAAAGTTCAGCTATTCTTTCCATGTCTGGACCCATAAACTGGTCCTTTTCCTCTGTTGTCTCCATGAGTCATTTCATCTACGGGAAAATGATGTCTACCTTTTCTACGTTGCAAATGGATTGATGCACCCACTGATGTGCTTCCAGTTCGAGATTTTGTAGTTTAGTTGTTTCAAGCACTATCTGATCTTCAATTGAGCTTCTGAGTGCTTCATCAGTGGTCTTCCTCTTCTCGAGTGCTTGGATCTCTTGTCAGGTCTGTCTGGTGTGCTGATAGACTTTCCCATAGTAAGAAGGCCAGTCTCTCAGTACTTCTTTTGTAATAACAGACTCCTCCATGTGATCGTGCAACACTTTGTAGGCTTATGAAAAGGTTGTGTGTTGCTCCATCAATAGCCTAATGGTTTCTTCTTTCTGTTTCTCTTTTGTGTCCTGAATTTGTGCTTGGAGCGTCAACACCATGCTTTCAAATAGCTGATAAGCTCTTTCTAGCGGTTTTTCAGTGTCGATCTCTACCGGTCCTGGTATCACAAACTGGACCAGGTCCCTGCATTTGTTAAGGAACTTAACTTGTTATTTTTTCCTTGTTGTCTAGCTCCTTACGTCTATGCGGGTTCCTTGTTTTTACTTCGACTGCCAGTGCTTCCAATAGTTGTTCTAGCTCTGGATCCCTCAATTTGGTTGCATCGACCACAGTGGTCGACCCAAGTAGATTGATGTGGAGAGCTCGCTGTCCATGGTGGTCCTTCTTCTTTTTCTCCTTCTTATTTTTGTTCTTCTCTGGTTCTGCTTGTTTCAGCACCTGTGTACCTGCAAGAGTTGAGTCGGGATTGTCTGTTTGATGTGCAGCACTAGTTGATGGTATTTTTGTTTGAGTCGGTTGGATGACTGCATCTTGTTGGGCCTTTGGTTGATTGGATGCAGAGGGTCTAGAAGTGGATGTGGTTGGTGCTAATGGTTGCGGTGGAGGTGGTTTTGGTGCAGCTGTTTGAATTAAGGGTTCTGAGTCGAGGGCTGGTGGGTTTGGTGAATGGTCGGGTGTGATTGGGTTGGCGTAAATGTGGTCAAGTGATGGATTGTCAGTCTGAGGAGGTAAGTCCAAGTCAGAGAAAAATTGGTTGATTTCTTGATTTATGTCCTTGATATTTTCTTCTTCCTCACCTCCAGTTGGTTTAGAGGCTAGTAGGTGGGTGTCGATTTCAGCCGGAATGATAGACGTGGTTTGACGTGCAACGAATTCAGCTTCTTTTTCAAGGTTTCTCTCAAATGTCAAAGTCACAGTTGAAAATATTTTTGGCCTCTGGAGTACTTGGCCATGTTGGGAAACTGGTAGTCGAGATCCTCTGACTTCGAAGAGAGGTGCTTTGGTAGAGAGATTCTACACCTTGGTGAAGATCTCATGAAATTTTTCGATGTACGCCTGGAGGTATCTGTCCTGGTCAAACTTTTCCTTCACAGCCTCCGACATAACACTTTTTCATAATTCGAGTGGGCTTATTGAAAGCTATTTCGGTACTAGCTCTTCTGTTATTTTTGTTGGAGACGGAGGTGGGGGTGTAGACACAAGATCTACAACATTTTTAGGCGTCGAAGTGTGTGTGATCTTTGCCTTCTTTGGTCGACCTTGTTGTGCCCATGCCTCAACAAATTTCTGAAATTGGGTTTCGACTGACACTTTGTTTGTTGCGGCATCTTCTATTATGTCGAGGGTCGTAGCTTCCAATTCCTCGTCATCATATGAGGACTCTAGAATGATAAACTTCCGCTTACCTTTCCCTTGTGGCTATGTTCTTTTTCTTTTTCTTGCAGCTACTATCTCCTTTGACAATTTGGTGACAATCTCTTTGGTGACAGCATACTCTGGATTTTCAGTTTCTATCCCTTCCCTTGGTGTATGAGTCGGGATGGGATTTTCTTTAGCCGGATTGGTTACCTATTGTTCTGCATGTGTTTCTTCTATATGTGTTTCTTCCCTCTATGTCGTCGGAGGTTTGATTATAATTTGTAGTCTACCAGTGGTTTCGACTAGTGTCTCCTCTGACACAAAGGTACTGATGTATAGGTTGAGCTCGTAATCCTCCTCCTTCTCTTGGTCTATCAATGGTTCCTCTATCAAGAAGTATGTTTCCTTTGCTTTTGCTAGAATTGGTATCTTTGCTCCCGCCTGTTGAGATAGTTCCCGAAATATCTGTTCGACTAACGGATAATAGTCGAGGACCTTTTCATTTGATTTGGCACCCTGCATGTACCACACCGTGGTATGGTCGAGCTCTAGCTGAATGTGGGCATTTTTAGGCAGACTTCATCGGATTTTCTGAGGCACCCTCCATCTGGTTGTATGGACTTTTAGCTGCTGGAGCCAATTTTCCAACAGCACTTTTCCGTTTGCAAGTTCCTTCATTGTTCCTTTCTGGGAGAAGGGTTTGAATCTCCACATATGGAATTTTGTCGGTTCCTAAAAAAATTTGTCTCCTTCAGGGAAAATAGAGTACATTATTATCCATAAGATAGGGATGGGAACCTGATAATTCCTCTTGTCTCTTGGCATTTCTCATAGATGGTTTTGATCATTTAAGTGACATAGTCAGCCCATCTGTATATCTTTCCATTGGTCACAATGGTGTCTACTGCTTCCAACATATCTATTTTGAGGTCGGTTCCTTGACTTTCCATTATGAGTGTAATAGCTATGATTTTGGCCACAATCTATGGCGTTCGATGTGTTATGTGACCAATTATTAGTCTTTTCAATTTTTTTCTCGATGCTGACCCTGTTAATTCTTTGACCAGTACTTCTTTTATACCAACTGGTATTGGGTCTCCTTTGTTTGATATCCCTATTAATTGGGAAATGACTTCCCCAGAGATGTCGATCGGTTGGTCGAAGTAAAATCAGTCATTGTGGTACCGGCTTATGACAAACTTAACTGTTGTTTCTTTTGTGCCATCGAAGCTGGCCATGAGCGTCACATTGGCATAATTTACAATGGAACTGTGTTTTATTTTCTCTGTAGCTTGGGTAGGCTTCTTGTCAACATACGCCCATTCTTTTATCTCATCCCAAAGTTTGGCCCATGATCCTTCCTGCACCTTAGCATTCTTAATGTTATTTAATATTCTCACTAATGGTGTCTCTGCAGTCTGTAATTCCTTGGTCTTGGCTGAGGCTCTGGTCTATTTTGGTGCCATCTTGTCGGTCTGGGAGTTGATTTTACTACGGTTCTCTTGGTTTTCAGTCGTCTGGTTGCTATGATGCTCTCTCTGTTTGAATTGTGGTGAATGATATTTTGGTGGTTCAATATTTATAGTGGATGTGTTGGATGTTCTTGTCGATGGGTTTATTAATGGTGGACATGATGTTCCAGCTAGAACACTTGATTTTGCATTAATGGTGATTTTCTTTTGGCGCTCGACGTCATGAATGCGCGACGGGACTATTGAGGTCGTCGGTCGATGTCGGTTATGAAAATGGTCGATGGTGTTATGTCGATGGGAATGATGTCGGTTGTCGATGTGGTGATTTCCTATCATAGTTTTGTGTGTATAACAGTACTATTTGATTTTTGGATTTTTAGGTTTTTATAGTTTTTGTTTAACCGTTATGGTCGTTATATGCTTCTTCTTTTTTTAAGATTTAGTCTCTGTAGCATTTTAGTCGGGCTCCATTAATTAGTTTCTGAAATACTATGCCTTGTAACATCTTTAGTCAGACTAATCCGTCGGTATGTATTTATTCGACAACATAGGGTCCCATCCATTCTGTATGTAACATTTTAGGTTTGCCTTTTACCTGACTATTGTATAGTAAAGCAAGGTCTCCTACCGACAAGTTTTTGTTTTTGATGTTTCTGACGTGCCATGCTTTTTGTTGATGTTTCTGGATTTCTTGATGTTGTATCGCCACTAGTCGGTGTTCTTCGAGTTTAATTAGTTGTAATAGTTGGTCCTTTCTTCCTTGTTTGACATCAACATGTAAAATCTCTGCGATAATAGGTGTCTGTTGTCAGAAATGTAATGGAACTACTACTTCTTGTCCATACATTAGTCGAAAGGGGGTTTGTCCGATTGAACATTTGTATGTTGTTCTGTATGCCCATAGTACTGCAGGTATCTTCTCATCCTAGTCATATTTGTCTGCATTACATATTTTGGTTAGTCCTTTTGTTAATGTTTTGTTGAATGCTTCAATTACTCCATTCGACTAAGGATGGTATGTTGTACTCTGACTATGGTCGATTTGGAACTAGTCTGTTAGGGTTTTGATAGTTCTATTGATAAAGTTTGTTCCCTCATCGCTAATTAGGGTTAATCAACATCCAAATCTGGTAATGATATTCTCATAGATAAACTTGGCAGCTATCTCACTGGAACATGTGTCGATTGGTTCTGCCTCTGCCCATTTGGTTACATATTCGACTGCAGTTATTATGTACCTTGCACCTATTCTTTTTGTTGGTATAGTAAATGGTCCTATGAATTCGATGGCCCAAATTTCAAAGGTCAAACTTGGGTTTACCGATATCAAGGGCATTTCTGTGCTAGGCAGGGATCGACCTAGTCATTGGCATCTATCACATTGGCTTACAAAGTTTTTACAATCTTTGTGAAGTGTCGGCCACCATAACCTTGATTGTTGGATTTTCTTTGCAGTTGTGTCTGCTTGGAAATGTCCTCCTACAGGTCCATAATGTGCTTCATGCATAATTTTTTTCCTTTCGTGTTCTAGTACACACCTTCTAAGGATGTTGTCTAAACCCATTTTGTACAGGAATCCATTTATGAGGCTATAAGGTGCATCTTTCATGGCTAAGATCTATTTCTTTTTGGTACTCATCCCTTCTGGTGCTTGTCCTTCTTCTAAAAACTGAGTTATTTCCTCCAGCTCTGTCAGGACTACTTCTATTCGAAATAGATGTGCATCTGGTAAGTCGTCTTTGACTCCTGTCGGTTCCTCTCCTGTTTCGATTCAAGATAAATGGTCGGGACAAACATTTAACTTACCTCGTCTGACAATGATCAGTTCCGACAACATTCATTAACCAATTGCATTATTATGTTTTCCTTTGGCTTGTTATGATAGTGAGGTGTGACAGTCGACTGTGTAGGATAATATTTTCCTTTATGCAAAAGTGTGTTAATTAGTATTATCTATTATAGGCATACTCAGCCCATGTGTAGTATTATCATTCATCTTTCTTAGAGTTTGTTGAATTAGATAGATCGTTGCTTTTATGAATTGGTTGTTTTGATTGATGGTTTGTGATTGTTCTGATTTGGTAAAATAGGATTTAACTTTATGCAAAAGTAATTCTAGGTTGATTCGTTCTTAGATTATAAACCGTAAGATTGATATTGTAGGAATCAGAAGTCCTTTACAGTTCCTAGATTAATGATTTAATTTTTTTTTCTATGGGAAGATGAGTTGACTTAGCAGTGATTAGGACTGAATGATTTGTATTTTATTCATTAGCTGTTGAGAATGTTTATGCATATATTTTGTTATTTACCTTTGAAATAAACAGACTTCCATGGGTTGACAATTTATATTGAGCACTCTGCTTGTTACAAGAATTAATGAGTATATAGAGTGACCAACATTTTGGCATCATTGCTGGGGAAGGTAATTGTTAGACATAGTTGGTAGTTGATTGGTTCAATTTCTCTTAGCAACTCTGATTTTTAGGGTGCAGGGGCGATAAGACGTTGTGAAGAGCTACACATCCTTCAACAAACCGAATGGGTTCCTACCCCGAGGATCAAGTATGATTAAATAAGCTTGCATGAATACTAGAATAACTCAATGGGAAATCCCCAGAACCCCCCAAAGCACTAACTTGACAGGTGGAATAGGTCGTGGCTATATCCCAGGCCTAGGAAGAAAGACATTCATTGATGAATTAATTTCCAGGGTTGATTCTTCTATTGGAGATCTATATCAAGGACCATCATCTGTAAGAAGAAGCCATGTTCCTCCTATGCTGGAGACATCAGTGTCAACTGTGAAGAGATTAGCAGGAGTTGTGACACCATCCGGTGGCCCTGTGGAGTGGACTCCAGGGGATAGGGAACGTTTTGTGGGGGTAGGTGGATCGGAGGAGGTCTATCGAATCAACGGGGAGGAAGTTACTAAAGAAGAGTGGTTGCAGTTTTGACAGGAGTTTGAAGATCATAAGAAGTGAGAAAATATAGAAGAAGGAGTTTGAAGATCATAAGAAGTGAGAAAATCTAGAAGAAGAGTCAATCATGAATAAAAAACGTCACCATGACAATCATGAAGAAGTAGTAGGGGACAATGATAATGATAATGGCGACCTTCAGCATGAGGAGATAATTGCCACACTTCAGTTTCCTATTCGACAAACAACTTGACAGGCCCCTATGAAAAATATTTCACCTTCAGTATTACCGCACTTTCATGGGAAGTCTACAGAGGATCCAAATGAATTCCTCTTCGAATTCGACATTCTTTGTCGAAGTTATGACTATACCTATAGTGAGCATAAATTGAAATTATTTCCCACCACCTTGAACGATAATGCCTTGCGATAAATGGATTAGCTAGGAGATAATGTCGATATTTTGTAGTGCAAATACCATTCTTAATGCTTCTCTTTCTGTCATCGAATAGTTTCATTCGGCTTTGTTTAGTTTCCTGCCACTGTAAACTATAGGATAATCCATTCCATCATCTCCTGGCTGAGTTAGGATTTCTCCTATTACTAGACCTAATGCGTTGATGTGGACATGGAATTTAGTCGACCAGTTTGGAAACCTTAGGATTGGTGCTTCGACTAGTTTTCTTTTTAGATTTTCAAATGATATGTGACATTCCTCTGTCCAGTTGAATTCTTTATCTTCCCTTAATAGTTCTTCTAGTGCATAGGTCATATCTGAATAATATCTTATGAATTTTTTGTAATAGCCTGTGTGGCCAAGTAACAACCTGACTTGTTTTGAGTTTACTGGTGGTTTGAGGTTGAGGATAATTTTGATTTTTGCTAAGTCGGCCTTAATTCCTTCCTTACATACAATGTGTCCTAACAATATCCCTATGGGGGTCACAAATATGCTTTTCCTGATGTTTAAAGCTAACTGGATTTGTCGACATCTTTCCAACATAAGCCTTATCCATTTGCAATGATCTTTTAACATGGAGTATATTGTCCAATCATCAAAGTATACTTCCATGGTTTTGTAAATATATTCCTGGAATGTTTTGACCACAATTCTAGAGAATACTGCAGGTGCATTCTTTAATCCAAAAGGCATAACCTTGTAAGAAAATGAGCCAAATTCACATACAAATGCTGTCTTTTTGTGATCTTCTTTAGCTATTGGCAGTTGGTTATAACCTAAGAATCCATCTGTAAATGAGTAGCATTCATGTCCTGCAACTTCATTTAAGATTTCATCTGCATAAGGAGTTGGAAATGGGTCTGTTACTGTCACTTTATTTAGCTCCCCGAAGTCGACACAAATTCTTAATTTGTTCGGATCATGTTTCTTAGGTTGAACAATCATTGGACTTGCCCATTCTGATTGGTCAATAGGGTAGATGATGCCTACTGCAAGCATGTTATCAATCTTCTTTTTTACTATCTCTTTGTATTTATGAGCTAGCTTATATGACCTTTTCTTCACAGGTTGAACATCAGGTTTAGTGTCAATTTCATTTCACCCATTTCGTGGACTAAACCTTTGAGATCTGTATAATATCAGGCAAATACATCCTGGAACTCTTTTAAGAGGTTCACTATTTCTGTTGTCTGCTCTTCACTCCAGTAGTCTCCAATCTTTGCCATTTTTGGTTGGTCATCATTTGAGATGTCAAATTCTCTAGTTTTGACCTTAGCATCTAGCAATTCTAGTGCTTTGGCTTCATTTATTGGTCGACTACCTTCTTTAAACTGTGAGAATGTGGCAGGGAATTTGGCTATAGTCATTCGATCGGTATCTTCCTTGTCGGTTGTTCCAACTTTGAGTACTATGTGAATAGTTTTGGTCGTTTCGACATGGTTTGATTTCCATCTAAAACTTTTCCCTTCTGTATTTTCATTTTATAACTGTAGTCTTGTCAACTATGGTATTGTCCCGGTTTGTATATTGTTACAGTTCATTGTCTATCGATTGTCTTTTAAGTGTTTTTTTTCTGTCAGCTGTATAAATTCGTGAATCCACTTTGTTGTTTCAACCAAATGCTTATTTTATGGTATAAAGTTGAAATCATTGATAAAATTTTCTATCAGTTCATGCCATAGGAATGTTTCACCTCGGGCTTCTTCCATATTATATCATTTGTTTGGTAAGTCGAAGACGGTTGATGGGAATAGATGTGGCCATGCACGTTCATATTTGTACCCAAGTCTTCTCCATTCTGTTTCACATGTCTTAATATGGTATTCTGGATTATGTCCTTGAATGAAAATAGGTATCTGAGCTTGGTTGGTTAACTTCTTTCCTCCAAACCTTTCTACAAAGTAAGTCAAAGATGTTGTCCAGGTCTGCAGTCTTGTCTGATGGGTATCCCACCATCTAGCATCTTGTCCTATAAAAGTCTCTACTAAACTTTGAAGTCAACCATGTTCACCAATATTTTTGGACACTTGTTCTATGTGCATGACTGGTGATTCTCTTTCCTTATATCTTGGTATTTGTGTATTATTTACATTTGTAGGTTTTAAAGTAGAGTATTCCCTAATTTTTTTCTAAAATATTTTTGGTATAACGGACACTATGAAGCACTGTTGGGTGGGCTTTTTCTGTACTTTTTGGATAGTCTATCACCCTCTTGCTTGTGTTTCGTAGTTCTCGACTTCCCAATCATATAATTCTGCATCTGAATTATATCCTACTGAGTCTTGGTTGCCTAAATGAAGTTCTCCATAGATATTAGGTTCTGTATAATCTGCATTATTTTGAATCTGATAAAGTTGTCAGATGTCAACTTCTTCATCGATAGGTGTTCTCCAAGGTTCTCCTTGGGATGGATGAATAGATACAATGACCTTTTGTTTGTTTCCTTTTAATTTTATTCTCTATTTATCTAGGGATATCAACGCTTTCATCTTTATTCACCAAGGTCGACCTACTAACACTGGGAAGCAATTGGATCCTTCCTTAGGGTCAATGATTTCGAAGTCGAATTTGGTCGATATTCCTTTTATCGTTGTCTCGACATTTTTCTAGACTCCAATAGGTTCAATTAGTCCTTAGTCAGCTAGTTTTAGGTATATAGCTGACTCATATAGTTGAGGTCTGCCCAGTTGTTCCCAAGTGTCACAAGTCATGATGTTTACTTGTGATCCAAAGTTGAGCACAACTTGTCGGACATGGTATCCTTCAATTTCCAGGTCGACAAGTGGGTCGGCATCACTTTTATCTTTTTTATTTAGACTGCATATATTATTTGTTTGTTTTTCGGTGTTGTTGTGTTTTATTTCATATAATAAGTTGATGAATTGAGATACTGAGTTATCTTTCTGTACTAGCTGTATTAATTCTTTTATTGTGTTATGTCAATTGTCATTTGCTTCTTCCTGTCATGCAAATTCTTTAAATACATTTGTGGCATCTTTATATATTTCTTTAACTGGATCGGGGTAGACATTTTTTTCTTTTATCTTTCTTATTTGGGTTTATCACTCCCAGTTTTCATCCCTTGTCAGGTTACGATATGTAAATTCTTTGTATTGATAGTATCATGTTTTTGCACACACGACAAGACATTAACATTCTTCTTTTTATTTATCTTTTAAAGCATAATAGGGAAATCCTCTAATGAGTGATCCCCTATGCCACAATTAGTACAGAATGTTAGGTCAGCCAAGTCCTTGTATGGATAGTCTGCATGTCGATGTCCCTCCTCATAACATGTAAAACATTGGATGGGTCGACGTGGTCGGTTGTCTCGATTCCTAGAGAATCGACCTCGACCTCCATAGCCTCCATGTCGATTGTCATATCGGCGCTCGTATCTTAGACCTTCCTATATTTGATTGTTCTGATCGTTTGGTGCGTGGTTTTCCTCATTACTTTGTGCAACTGTGTTGGTCTGATAGACTGCATGATAATTTTGTCGGTTCTTGAGATTCATATGGTAGTCGGTCGTGTTATGATTTTTAGTTTCTCAAATTTCACACCAAGATGCCTTGTCATTCTTCATGTTGAACGAGCAATATTTTTTCGAATGGTCTCCATGCTCTTGGAAAATGTCGCAAAAACATTTAGTCTACATGAATCGAATGTCCTGTCAGTTGATGTCCTATCGACAGTTGTCTTTTGAATGTCTGGCCGTCGAGCACTTCGTGCACCAGATATCCTGACTTTTGAGGTGTAATTCTTTTAATGACTTCTATACACTCTCAAGTTGTTCTTCTAGTCTCTGATCAGTGGAGTATGCTGGTATGTCCTCATCCATTTCTACTTTGAGAGCTTTTGTAAGCGCATATTTGTAAGTCTTAAATTCCTCCAGACTTATGTGTCGGTGAATTTTCTGTGATAAACCTGTAAGAAACCACTGGATTAATAACTGTTCATCAATAACATAGTCTAATTGGCTAAGAAGGTATTTCCATTGTTTATCGTAATCGCGAACAGTTTCTCCTGGCTTCTACGATGTCGTTTTTAGTTTCTTTCCTGCCAGATGTTTTTCATCTGGAGTTTTGAAAAATGATAGAAATTGTGCTTTGATCTTGGCTTTGGTTTCTCAAGGGGTTCTTTTAGAAAATTTTATGTACCAAGTTAATGCCCTTTTCCTCAAGGCACCAGCAAACTATGCCATCTACCTGTCTTCATCCGTAACTTGGTTAGCCTCCCAAGTTGACTCACAGACGAACCAATGTCATCTGGGGTCCTCATCACCCTCATATAGGGGTATGTGTGCTGACCCATGACCCATGTCGGAGTCATTGTCACTGCTTTCTTTAGGAGGTGGCAGTGGTGGAGGTGGTGGTGTGGGCGGTGGGGTTATTTGCTTAGTTGTTTTTTTCATTTCCTCTTCGAGCAGCAGTCAGTTAGTGTCGAATTCTTCTGTCGATGTCCAACTACAATTATTTTTCCACAGTTCTAAATGTTCTGTGTTTTGCAAAGCTGTATTTGGCAGGGGGGGTGCTCCTTCATGTGTCAGTAAAAGTAAGTGGATACTTCGGTTGGAGGGTACCGCTTGAAGCATAACCCAATTTCCTTCTTCTGGTCGATGGATAATTATATGTCTACCCGTGTATGTTTTGTCATCTAGTTGAATCCATATACCAAAGTCACCAACTCCTAGTCTGAGTTCCTCTTTGACAATAGCTTGTATCTAGGTACGCGGATCTATCGGAGGTTTTACTTCCTAGGGAACTTCTAATTGGAGAGCTTCTTGCTGCTCTATCCACAATTCTTCTTCCATAGGGGACACCTCTTCTTCCATTCCTTCTTCTTATCGGTCATGACCGGACTCCAGTGGATCTCTTTCCTGGTCGGTCACCCTAGTACTCATTCCTCTCTGCAGTGCTAAGGCTCTTTCTCTTGTTTCTTCCCTACTTTGTAGCCCCCTCTCCCTCTCGATTTTCTGGAAGTCCGTCATACCTTTGTGTGATACTGTCTTCTCGATTTCCTTTTTAGGTTGACTTCTCATTACTGGTGATTGGTATCTCCTTTAGTCAACTAGAATCCACTCCACTTTATTCCGACATATGACCAACTACCCCCCCATAGCCTACCTGATGCTTGAGAAAGTCTAGATAGTTTGGTCTACTTGCTTAGGAAGTATTCCCACTCCCTTTCGGCAATGAATTTTTCCCACCTCTTTTGCTTTTTCGACCAGTTAGGGTTTAATGGTGGTCCGCGAATTTATGGACGGGGTTCGACAATATGACCTACTCCCTTCTTGATCAAGAACTTAAACAGAAAGGTCGGTAAGGAACACAAAAATTGCTCAGTGAGGTCTATGTAGAATTTATTCTTGATGGTTTCCACCGAAGTTCTGTCTTCTACTGCTTGCTCCTCGCAGAATTCGTCGATGATTTTTTCGAACCACTCTGACAAGTTTGTTCTTCCCCCACGAATTAGTTTTTCTAGTAACTGTTGATCTTTAGTCCCTTCCAGCTTTTTCATCCAAGAGTTTGTTCATAATTTGGGGCACTGATTCTACAAACTTCTCATGTGTCTCTATAGAGAATCTTTCTTTTGCTTGTGCGATCGTCAATCTGTTTCTTCGTGCGTAATTCTGCAAATAATTTGCTACTTTACGCTCCCACTATTCCTTAATCTCCTGTTTCGATATCATTTTATTGCATTCATCTCAGACATGTACTACCAGCAATGGAACCAATGTTGTAATCTCACAAATCACATAAGGTTACCAATAATACATACCAAAGCATACATACATAACAGAGACAAGAGATAAGAACAAGTAGATAGAATAACATATTATATTAACATGAGAGGGTCCATACAATGCATAGAACTTAACCGGGTTCTCATCTGGCTCAACAGCCTAATATATACGATTTACAAACAGTTACAAGATAACTACCTGTCAGTTCACTCAACCAACACGACCTTAGGTGGCCGACCTAATCTCTAATTAGTCGGCTGATCGACTAAGTCGGCTATTGTTCAAGTCGACATACCAACTTGCTCGTCTGACATACACCAATTAGGATGCCCATTGTTGTTCTTCTCATTGAAAGAGCTTCTCAAAATTTGGGTTATACCATTGATTGAAACTTAGAATAGTCCCAAACTATGCACAGGTCACTTAGATTTAAAAAAAATGTTGCCTCATGCTTTGGATGGAGGTGAAAAATCCACCAAGATTATTCAACATGTATGACTATCTCTTCATTTATCAGCTCCAACCTTAGGACAAAATTATGTGATATGTGTAACATAGGCCTTTTTCTTCATGAATATCCAATGTTCCAATTCCTTATCAAGTTATCCCTTCTAATCATTTGGTGCCAATAACATGAATCAAGGACTAATTGTGATTTATTATTGGACTGCCAACTACAAATGATGGTATGAACTAAAAGATTTCCTTCATCCTTAAGCCCATAATTTCATAAAAACCCTTATCAAATTAACAAAAAACATGTATCTTGGCAGTAGTAGGTAACAATTCAATACCGGGAAAGGGAGCATGCCACTTTTGTTTATGTTCTTGATTCTCATGCATTTCCTGCCTAGATCAACAGTGGGAGTGTCCCTATTTGATCAGGATTAAGCTGAGTAGGTGGGGAAGTTAATTGCAGGGGTATTCCTATTCAGAGTGCATAGTGGATGACCTCCATAGTGTATAAGCTGCATCATATGGATCATTTCCATCTCCACCTTTTGGGCCTGAACCTAAATTTATAAGTGGAGATTAAGAAGTCATGTTTTTTTTATTATTTCCTATTTTTATTTCTTTATTTTATTTTAATAAATGCATCTTATATAATCTTAGTGTTCAAAAAATAACACTTCAATCTAGACAAATGAATGGGCTAGGTTGCAATTATGGGTTCAATACCTTTTTCATCTTCACAACAGAGGGACTGTTCCACAAATTTTCCTCTCATTCTTGGCATTAGTGACCAATAAGAAAAGAAGAAAACTTGACATAAGGTAGGCATGTCTTAACTCCCATTATAAGGAGGATGACCCAATTATAAGGAGTGCAAAAAAAAATGAAGACAAACATCTTGTTATCCAATATACTAACTCCAGATTCATCCCAATCAGATTAGTATTAACCTCATATATTGCCAACTTACCTTACCATATCCTTTAGAAAAATATAGCTTGAGAACCATAGTTGATATTTTGTTTCATTTTATTGAGTATGAACCCTCATGAACCACCCTAATCACATCATGGATCTGCATAACTAGAAATTCTAGAATTCTTTCATCACTCTCAACTTGTATTCCTTCATTAAATCATATAAAAAGTTAAACCCAAATGATTTTTACCTTGCAACCATTAGGAAATGGATTTTTTGAGTTCTGAAAGGACTTTATCACTGCTTTGATCTCTTTTTTTTATATGTGTTATCCCCCTATTTGCATCAGGTGTTTAGTTGACAATTATGAGTTATCTTGGGTAGAATAGAGACATTCTAGGCAATATTTGTTGGTGAAAAGGGATGTAAATGTCCCCTTCTCTTAATTCTAGGCCCTATAAGTCTTCCTTTTCAGTTTTGGGCACAATTAAGGACTGTTCATGTCCTCCTGCAACATAGAACATGCCTTTAAGTAGTTATGGGTGTGAATCTAGACAAGAGTAGCAATATGAAGTTTTGGGCTCTTTTCCTCATAATATAAGGTGTAACAAGATCTAAAGGGAAAATATGGGTTATATTGGAGGACATATTTATGCATAAAAAGTATTTGTTGGTTTATTTAGTCATTCCATTGGTAAAACAATATTCAAACAACCATTTCATGGGTAAAGGAAACTATAAGAGACCTAATTAGTCATGTTGGTATGGACATGTTGGTAAACCATTCACAGATAAGATACACTATATCAATCAAACAATAATGCACAAAGTAATATAAGCTTTACTCTATGTTTCATTCAAAATCCAACATTACATTTAAACAATGAAACCCATTCTCTAATTGTTCTTGTTAGTCTTAAAAGAAGCTACTCCCTGGACCTTGTTACAAGGGTAAGGAGACGAGACAAAGAAATCGTCCCAAATACACGATAAGATGACCTTTGTGGTTTAGACAGTTGGTTAGTTTTAGAATTATTCCCTGGTGTGAGTGATATTTGATGTTTCCTTGCCCTTTTTCCATCCCCTTGGTTTCATGAAATCATTGAGGAAGGAATGATATAGTTAATTTAAGAGCCTTTTTATTTGTGCCGAATAGTCTTTTTTGGTTCTTTCTACTATGGGATTGCTTTAGGGTTACCTTAGGGTTGAAAATTAGTATGGGAAAACAAGTTAGCGTTGCCTTAGGGTTGAAAATTAATATGGGAAAACAAGCATCATCATGACAAGATAAAATGAATAAATCAGCAAATATTACAGACTAATATAAATGTATTTAAAACATTCTTTTCATTCCTAAATGTGCCAAGTAGAAGATCTGGAAATGTCTGCTCTTCACCACCATGGATTAGATATATATATATATATATATATATATATATATATATGACTGTTGTAGGTTACCACTAGGAAATATGCCTCTGAAGTGCTGGGTTAGCACTATAGAGTAGCACTGAAGAGGTTAAAACATCCACTCTACAGGATCTCCAAGAATTCAACATAATTATTTGTCCATTATTGTAAAGGAAATGTACTAGAAGATTTGCCTGGACTTGTTGATTTCACCGTGAAGTTGAACGTAAATGATAAACAGAGAGGATCACTAAGCAAGATACAACACTTTGTAGGAAATTGAATGAGTAGAGATATAATGTCTGCAACAACCTGCATACACCCTTCACTTGAATGATGTTAGTTCTTAGCAATCCTGTAGAGTGGATGTTTGGTTTCTCTATCGGTTGCTTCTTGGAATTTATAATAAACTTGGCCCAATATCCTGATTCGACTGTGACGTGCTTAGTTCACTGGAAATTGGGTTAGGTAATACTTGGCCATTAATGGAAAATCATGAATCTTATGGTTTATGCTTTGCGTCTTGAAGAAAGTACTAGGTATTTTGATGTCCTCCATTTTATTTGAACATTTTATGTCAATTTTCACCGTGTCTGATTTTTTTTTGCCCCTCTTACAATTAACACGATAAGATGACCTTTTTGGTTTAGACAGTTGGTTAGCTTTAGAATTATTCCCTGGTGTGAGTGATCTTTGATGTTTCCTTTCCCTTTTTCCATCCCCTTGGTTTCATCAAATCATTGAGGAAGGCATGATATAGTTAATTTAAGAGCCTTTTTTATTTGTGCGGAATAGTCTTTTTTGGTTCTTTCTACTATGGGATTTCCTTAGGGTTTCCTTAGGGTTGAATATTAGTATGGGAAAATAAGTTAGCATTGCCTTAGGGTTGAAAATTAATATGGGAAAACAAGCATCATCATGACAAGCTAAAAGGAATAAATCAGCAAATATTATAGACTAATATAAATGTATTTAAAACATTATTTTCATTCCTGAATGTGCCAAGTAGCAGATCTGGAAATGTCCACTCTTCACCACCATGGATTAGATATATATATGTGTGTGTGTGTGTGATTGATGTAGGTTACCACTGGGAAATATTCCTCCAAGAATGCATGTAGTAGCTGGTATGATTTCTTCCATTATTGTGGTGGTACCTATTTGAAATATCCCAACTCTGTTCAAGTTAGCATAAAACTTTGTTCAAGTTGAAATCTCCCAACTATGTTATTGTGGTGGTACCTATTTGTGACATGAAGATACATACTAGATGGGCATAAAACTGTGTTTCTTAGAGCAATATGGGTGAAAAATACAAGACTACAAATCAATGATAAGTTAGGGATAATCTTCATTGTAAAAGGACCTTTGGGTAGGCGAAACAGGGCATCAATTCATCCTCCATTGGAGTCCTTAAACCATTCATCTTGCTCCCCTTCATTCGTAGGTCTCAAAATATTTACTTTGGGAACAAAGTACTTATACAGTTCGATCAAAGCCAACAGCTGTGCAAGATGCTGAAACTAAGGATATTGTTTCATGTTTCATTTTTGTTGTCAAAAGGAATACTAAAAAGTTAGGAACTACTAAATCTAGTCATTATGTGCACGTGGACTTGATGTAGGGAGAGAAGTCATGTCTACTTTTTTGTTCTTGATTGGGAGCAATGATGAAACCACAATAGTGGTTTATAGATGGATATTTAATAACCATGGGAAGATTCATGAGTTCGTCATAAGACATTATAGTGTACTGTTGATTAAATTTGCAAATATTATTGTTGAAAAGGGGTTAGGCCAGTAATAAGAACACCTGCATATCCAAATACACAACCACCATAATCACTCCAACATTCTACATGTCATCATACTTGCTATATGTGATGTATGTTTCAAACATATTTCCAGAGACGTGAAAGCATTGGTGACCAAGCATAGTGCCCATCCATGTATATTGCCAAATCCTTTAGGAACACACATTTATAATACATTATATAAATATTTGTGAGCATATTATAGTGCCCATGTATAACATGATATTTTGTGAGCCTACCCAATACATGTTAGGAAAAGGAAATGCAAGCAATAAGTGAGAATGGAGACTTGTATGTAACTAAAAGAGAGGAATACATAATAATTTTTAGGGCATACATTAGAATTTTTTAGAATTTCCAGTGCACTTTTGTAGGATTGCCACTATGCAAATAAGGCATTGACTTGATAGTCACAATCCCAATAGTATGATAAATTATGGGAGAGATCAGAAAAACATCCCTACACAAATATTAACCGATAAGTATGGTTTTGGTGTATCATTTGGAGAATAACATCCTATAACAATAGTTGTTATTATGACTCTTAAAGGGTCCTAGATGAGATATGGGCACTTTTAGGCCCTTGAGCTTTCAAGCTCAAGAAGCCATAAACAACAGGTATGTGCACCCTAGCAATGATGGAAAAGCATAAAACATATTAGGTAAAATGGATAATCATCTACAACATCACAACATCATTCATGGGAAAACTAAAAACCACTTACAACCATCAAAAGTAAGGGTTACAACAACAATGAGTGTAGAGTAAGGAGAGAGGAGTGGCCAGAAAAATGAATAATCGGGCCAATGTAGAGTGGAGAAGTGACCTAGAAGTTTGGAAGAGGATATTAACCAAGATCCCTTGAAAAAGGAACTCATGTCAAAGATGATTTTTGAGGGAAGTGACCAACATAACAACTATGTATCACTTCTATCCGAAGTAAATGTAGATGAATGCAAAGATATGTTCTTTCAAGGAGATAGTCCATTAAAGGAGAACATCCAGGCCTTGTACAGACATATAGTAGCATAAATTGCAGTGTTATATTTGTTGCATATGCATAACAGAATGTCTCAAGGTTGACAACGTTGAAAGGCCAAAGTCCAATGGGCACAAGCATACATATGAAGCTTGTGAATGGACAAAGGGAATTTGGAACTCCATTGAATTAAGTTTGTGTAGTGTTTGTTGTTATGGATTACAAAGACCTATGCATTGGCTCCTTGAATGTAATGAGGACCAAAATCATTAGACATAGACTCATTAAATCTACAAATATTATTGTTGAAATGGAGTTAGGCCAGTAATAAGAACACCTGCATATCCAAATACACGACCACCATAATCGCTCCAACATTCTACGTGTCATCATATAACCTGCTATATGTGATGTATGTTTCAAACATATTTCCAGATATGTGAAAGCATTGGTGACCAAGCATAGTTCCCATCCATGTATATTGCCAAATCCTTTAGGAACACACGTTTATAATACATTATATAAATATTTGTGAGCATATCATAGTGGCCATGTATAACATGATATTTTGTGAGCCTACCCAATACATATTGGGAAAAAGAAATACAAGCAATAAGTGAGAATGGAGACTTGTATATAACTAAAAGAGGGGCATACATTAGAATTTTTAGGGCATACATTAGAATTTTTTACAATTTCCAGTGTACTGTTGTAGGATTTCCACTATGCAAATAAGGCATTGGCTTGATAGTCACAATCCCATCAATATGATCAATTATGGGAGAGATCAGAAAAACATCCCTACACAAATATTAACCGATAAGTATGGTTTTGGTGTATCATTTGGAGAATAACATCCTCTAACAATATTTTTTATTATGACTCTTAAAGGGTCCTACATGAGATTTGGGCACTTTTAGGCCCTTGAGCTTTCAAGCTTAAGAAGCCATAAACAACAGGTATGTGCACCCTAGAAATGATGGAAAAGATCATAAAACATATTAGGTAAAATGGATAATCATCTACAACATCACAACATCACAACATCATTCATGGGAAAACTAAAAACCACTTACAACCATCAAAAGTAAGGGTTACAACAACAATGAGTGCAGAGTAAGGAGAGAGGAGTGGCCAAGAAAATGAATAATCGGGCCAATGTAGAGTGGGAAAGTGACCTAGAAGTTTGGAAGAGGATATTAACCACGATTCCTTGAAAAAATAACTCATGTCAAAGATTATTTTTGATGGAATTGACCAACATACCAACTCTGTATCACTTCTATCAGAAGTAAATGTAGATGAATGCGAAGATATGTTCTTTCAAGGAGATAGCCAATTAAGGGAGAACCTCCAGGCTCTGTACAGACATATATTGGCATAAATTGCAATGTTATATTTGCTGCATATGCATAACAGATAGTCTCAAGCTTGACAACGTTTAAAGGCCAAAGTCCAATGGGCACAAGCATACATATGAAGCTTGTGAATGGAAAAATGGCATGATTTGGAACTCCTTTGAATTAAGTTTGTGTATTGTTTGTTGTTATGGATTACAGAGACCTATGCATTGGCTCCTTGAATGTTTTGAGGACCAGTAGTATTAGATATAGACTCATTAATTCTGCAAATATTATTGTTGAAAGGGGGTTATGCCAATAATAAGAACACCTGCATATCCAAATACATGACCACCATAATCACTCCAACATTATACATGCCATCATACTTGTTATATGTGATGTATGTTTCAAACATATTTCTAGAGACGTGAAAGCATTGGTGACCAAGCATAGTGCCCAACCATGTATATTGCCAAATCCTTTAGGAACACACAATTATAATACATTATATAAATATTTGTGAGCATATCACAGTGCCCATGTATAACATGATATTTTGTGAGACTACCCAATTCATGTTAGGAAAAGGCAATGTAAGCAATAAGTGAGGATGGAGACTTGTATGTAACTAAAAGAAGGGCATGCATTAGAATTTTTAGGGCTACCAAATGCCCACACCTATTAACCAAACTCATTCTTGACAAGCTTTTTGTTTAACAATTTTTTTGCTTATAAGACTTTCCAAGTTTTTTTGCTAGTATTTTGCTATGTTTATGCCAAAACAAATTTGGCCATGGTGCAGGTAGAACCAAATAAGTATTTGTCAGACCTGTCTTCCTCTAGTGAAGGGAGTTTGGGAAGTCTAGAGGAAAGTGAGACATCCAGTAGGTCTACAAGGGCTAGATCAACTAGATGTCAGAAGATCAGAAGAAAATTCAATAAACACGTGAGTTTTTTTCTCAAAGGAGGGGGATCGTGCTCCTATGATGATGAGACAGTGGGAGACATCGATGTGCCATTAAGGTACAAACACCTAGTGAAACAATGGGTTCCTAGGGATCTTCCTAAATTAAACATTGATTTTTGTGTGAATGAGAGGATATAGAATTGCACCGTCGTCATTGCATGGATTGGGGTTGTTTTGCATGGACGGCATAAAGGTTGGATGTGGTAGATGTACATAATTGATGGAGTATGTTGGACCCTGTTACAACTACAGTGATTGGATGCGCCTAGTCCAATATACATGAAGTATGTGTATATATGGGTTGTCAGCAAATTATATACAAATGAAAGACAAAGCTCAAAATAAAGGAGCAACGTTGTACATGGATGCAAGGCCAAAAACAACTGGTAATATTGTGGGGTTTATAAACTGTACACAACCAAGGTCTACACTTAAGCAACCCAACTGCATATTCGAGTCGTGTGAAGGAAATCGTGTCTTTGTATGTGCAATTAAATCAATAGCTGCTGGCGAAGAACTGCTTATTAATTACAATTTGAATCGTGTAGATACAAACACGGTTAGTATGGTTGTGGTACAACAAATAATTTAACCAACCTTTTATCAATTATTTTAATATCTATAGGATTTTTTCATTAGCATATAATTGTAATTTTCTACTTTTCATGTTTTCTTAGGTAACTTTTAGTATGTTTTAGATGCAGGGTTCTCTCAAGGGCACCTCCCTCTCTGTAGATGTTTGTTGACCTGAGTCAAGGCAGCAGATATACATAGATATTGCCAATGTAATAAATTCAGGATGGACATACAGATATGTTGTTATGTATTTTCATTAGTATATTAGGTTCGTTTATATAATCTTATCTATTTTCCATGTAGAGTGTTGATCTGGGAATCCAACCAGCTATTGATCAACCGACTACAGTATCGGGGCAACATCCAAACATGAATGTAATTCTCCATTTCAAATACTTTAAAATTGTAAACATGTATATCATGACGCATAATGTTTATTTTCTTATGTATTCTTTTGTTTTTATGTTTGCGTTCATGATGGTAATGTTGTCTACCTTTTTTTTAGATTGATCGAGGAAAGTCCCCAACTTTTGATCAGACGATTAGAGCCTAGAGGAAACCATTAAACCTAAATGTAATTCCACATTCTAAATACTTCAAAAATGTACACATATAAAACATGTAGCATAGTGTTTATTTTTGTTTTGTATTTGTTAGATTTTACATATTGCGTTCATTGTGATAATGTTCTCTAATTTTTGTGTAGGTGGTTGATCAAGGTAAGTCCCCATCTGTTCATCAGACCGCACCCTCATCTAGGCGTCAAGTAATCCTAGATGTAATACTATGACTCTATCATGATAGACAATTTTTGTTAATATAATTGTTTGTGCACACTATGGCTTCAAATACTCAGCAATTTTTTATATATTTCAATTGCAAACAAGGGATTTGGTTTATGAAACAGCGTCTCAAAATTCTTTACAGAATGAGGTCTCCCGATTGATGAGAGATAGTGAAAGTAGAGAGTCTGTAGACCTATTGAGGGTGCTACAAAAGACCAAGGAAAAACAAAATGAGGAACTGATTTGTCTGACATTGGAAGTTCCACAAATAGAATGGATCGAGCAAAGGATTCAATTGTTGTTACAACAACGTAAACAATTGGACGTAAGTTCTCGAATAATAATGTAAATTCATTTATAAATACTTTATAATATTTGATTTTATATGCTATTGAACTTATAATACAATGGTTTGAATTTACAGCGCGCTATGGAGATTATCAGTAATGGTCAAGGAAATGTTGGTCTTAGTGACCAAACCACTCCACATACACCATATACTGCTCCCATGTTGTCCACTGAACAGTCGGCAACACGCTCTGTGACACCCCTGAGGGTAGAAGAGGGTGCAGCTGATGCTACCCCACCCACAATAGATGATGCAGAAGAAGGGGTGGATGCATTGTTAGATAGAGATGTGGAAGCATTTCCTGGATCTTCTCGTGTCACTAGCACTGGCTCAATAATGAGTACATTTTTGGTGAATGAAGAACTGGTTCCAATAAAGATAGAGAGGATTCCATGTCATTATATATTGTTCAATTTAGTTTTTATAATTTTTGTCTAATATACCGATAATATTTTTTAATGTTGACTAATGATGGCATTAATGTTTTGCAGGAAATGATATATTTTATAAACATATGAATGATCTGGACTTAGATATATTCGGGCCCACCATCCACACAATGTGGAACAAGCAACCAAAATATTTGAAGGATGAACTGATTAATTGTTTGGTTAGTCTGTTTGGAAAAGATACCTTCAATGATACCTTCGATACATCGAAGGTCCTACAGAAGGCTAGAAAACATATGAAGATTGTCAGAGACGAGTATAGGGTTCACCTAGAAATTAACCCTAGGTATGAGTGCCCTCCAATGATTCCATCTATGGATTGGAAAGTCCTAGTGGAAGATGGAAAAGAGAAGGGCCTGAGAAAATCAGGAAAGATACCACCAACTGGAACAGGGAGGTATGCAATACATTCCAAAATGTAGTGGTAAGCCTTATATTACTATTTTTTATATCAATTTTGGACATCGACTAACATATTTAAAACTGAATTAGGCTCTTAGACGCATCTAAGGCCACCAAAACAAGAATTGAAAAAATTGGCCAACATAAGCTTGGGCCTAGTGGTTACTCCAACTTGGAGGCCCGATATGTAAGTATCGCAAAACCCGAATCCGCATCCAAATATCATACAGATTATTATTTTTGTTTTGTTCTGGAAAAAAATGTAAAATTACTGACATCATGCAAATATGAAGGCCGACCGGTTCAAAGAATTTCCCAGTGCGGATTACATGAAGCTTAGCTTCGAACAGGGATTTAACGCCATTGTTGAACATCGAAGAAGCTTGTCTAGGCATACGACACGATCTTCTGCTGATCCATCTAGTGCGCAGGTATGTAAAAACTGTATAGTTTAATGATAATTTATTAATGCTCATGCAATTTATTCCTTATAAATAAATTAACATAAATTATTTATTCCTTTTTGTGCAGGAAAGTAATGATCCCGTTCATGTCGAGGATGTACATGACCAACCAAACGAAGATCATGCTTCGGTTCCTAGTAATGAATTTATTAATCTGCTACTATTTTTTATAGGCCATTGCAGATGATAAACATTAATTTTAATTCCACACAATTCAACTGTAGAGCATGTATATGCAGATAACACTGAACAGGTTGGGCCTGTACAAGATAATGTTGAACATGTTGATGTGCCCATGGCAGGTAAAAACACACATTCGTAATTTTTTTTTAAATGAATTACTCGTATTTATCAAAATATAAATATATTAATGAAATATTTTGACATTATTGTAGAAATTCATCGCCCCTCGCCTGAAGTTCAACCTTGCGAGCAGACTAGTAGGGAGACCGATTATCAGATTTTGAAAGATGTGACTCTAACTAAATATTTAAAGAGAAGAAAAGTAAAAAGGAAGTGACTAGACAAATTTTGAGTAATTCTTTTTTATAAAAAAAACATTTCATGGTTTTTTCCTCTGTTTCATGAATGAATATTTAAATGAATGCTTTAATGAATGGTTTATTGATTTTGTTTTCTGCCATTGACTAAATGAATGGTTTAATGAATAGTTTTTTCATCTGTTGAATGATTGAATGGTTTAATGAAAGTGTCTTTCAACTATTGAGTGAAATAATTTGCAGTAGATGCATTGCTATTTGCATTGTAGATGCATTCTTATTTGGATTGTGAAATAGTGAAATAAATTGTTATTTTCTAGTAGATGCATTGGGTTTGGGGAGTTGAGAGTGATGTGAGGGGGGGGAGGGGCCATAGAGCTTCCACCTTCATGTGGTTGGTCCTGTTTAGTAGATAATATTAAATTATTCTCGAAACAGAGAGGAGCTCAATGAATGGTAAGGAAGAATACATTTAAAAACATCTATTTCCATAATTTTAGTGTATAGTTTTCACTATTGCTATTTGACTCCTCCATTGGAACTTGTTACAGATAGCATTGAGAAACATTTCCATAGTTAAGAGGCAAGAAATGGCATTTTGATTAGATTGATGGCATTATATACATAGTATTTTTTGTTATCCATGTTTTATCAGGTGATCTATTCTTAACAATTAATTTACTTGAATAGTTGAATAGTATTGTAATTTACATTGGTATTTATTTAGATTGGTTTTGTAATTTTCATAAACAAACATAAATTTATTTGATGGGTCCTCACATGAAACTATTGCAATAGGACAAAATATGAAGTATGTTGAATGATCTTTTGAAAGGTAAAGCATAAGAAGACAGTGTGAAGATCCACAAATCAAGGTATAATTATGTTTTCTTTTGTTTGATTGAGCTGTGTATTGGGTATTTATGCATGTGCACACACATACATTTAGTCAATGCTGATGATTACCATACAATGAGGCAAACTTTGTTCTATCTGATCTAAACAATTACCTTAAATAGTTCGATTTATCATGATAACTGGCCCCTTAGTAATACTTTACGAATTCCATATAACTAGGACAACAAAATTAAATGTAGGCATTTCATTACAAGAAATATGATAGGCATTTGAGTTTGATGGGAATATGAAAGGTCAAAAGATAGAAAAAGTTAGATAGACTTGTGAGGAAAATGGAATCTGAATTGTTGTTTCCCTATCATTCCACATTGTTTCCCTATTATTCTGTATGAGTATATTGTTTTCTGCCCAAGTTTACCTTTCTCTAGTAGTTTTGTGATTTGTTTCTTAATCTCATATCTTGTTCAACTTTCATGTTTGATTGTGCAGTGGAAAACCTATGCTTATATTTTTGCTTATCCATGTAGGTTGTGACTTGGGCATGGTGCACATTGGTATTTTCAGTTAGAGCAAGCATCTCAACTCTGGAATACAAAAGAAGAATAACTGCATTGATAATTATGGTAACAAAGTATTGAGATCTTTTTCAATAAATAAAGATCTATTTCATACTTTATTTCTGGAAGGCATTGTTTGAATGCTTAAGTTATAAAAATTGCTTATTTTTGTTGTTTTCAGGCGATCTTCCAGAGGTATCCACGACCTGAAAAAGAGTATCAGCCATTTTCACTGATTTACAATGATAGATCACTAGATTTGGTATGACATATTGTCTCTAAAGGCAACAGTTTCACATTTGTTGGAAATAGTTTTGAGGTTCTTTCCCAAGGAAAAAATGTTTTTGTTGAAGAAAGCCCATTTGCAGCCATGAATTTTGGTGGTGTTGATCCTAATCACTTCAATGGTAAACATCAATATGCTCATGTTACTCGAAAGCGTTAATGGAAGGTATGTAATAGAATCATGTTAGTTTTCTAGGTTTAAGATTAACTTTATTTAAGGATAAACACATGCATACCATGTTCTTTGTATGAGTCATAGTTACTAGTAGGTATGTCATGGGATTATTATACTCTAATAAATCGATTTTGCTATTTCCTTCAGTTTGACATGGGAGACTTCCTCATTGATGATCAATCAACATGTTAGCATACAGTCCATCTTATTCAATTGGGCACATGATTGCTTCTTAAGGAATCTTATGAAAATATTGATGGAATTTTATGAGCATTTAGTTGCAAGTTTCTATGCTGGAGGTTGTGTTTCTATTGCAGGTTCTGGAACTTCTTTGCTAGCTGGTCCATCGGTAAAGCTTGCATACCTTTGATCTTTTGGAAATTTCTTGTATAAGTTAGTGGTATTTTCTAGGTCTATGCACGATAAAAGAATATAAACCAAAGGGGTGTGGCACATATGATGCTTGTATGCTCAAGGAATCAATGAATGTTCAATAATGATCATTTGATAATTTGATATGCTATCTTTGTAGTATGAAAGATATATAGTTGAACCCTCATGAAACAACATGAAATTACCTCAAGAATGATCGAAAGGTATCACACACAAAACAAATCTCTTAGTATCTTTGTTTTGATCAACCATATCTTGATCACCTCGACATATTGGGAATACTATATTCATGAATTTTATCGTTATATTGTGTCTGTCAGTGTAATTAATTCTTTAGATTATCATGATGTTGGGGCCACTTCCTAGCAATCATTATTTCAAAATCAATAAGGAAAACCTATACTTCCGATATAGATCTCCCATATGTCGTAGACAATAACATGAATAGGTTTTTTTGCATAAGTTTGGTTCATTGTATGTGTGTGATAAAAGTTTGATGGGTATCTCCATATATTATCATGATTCATGTGGATGTATTCATATTTTAAGGGACCTGCCTTTTAGGAATTTATTTCTGCACAAAATATTTGGTCTTACTCAGTGGAAATTAAATTCAATCCTTCTTTCTTAGATAAAATGAATTTATCATTTTTTCTTTTTAATGCTTCCTGCAATTGTGTTGTTATTCATAGTATCAAAAAACTTGTATTTCTACACTAGAGAAATATCCTATTGAAACATTGAAAGGTGATTGAAATATCATATTGAAACATTGAAAAGTGATTTACATCAATTTGTTCATGTGAAAAAATTTGTTTCAAATGTACAAAAGAGGATCATTGTACTATTGCAATGTGTGATTTCCATGCATGATGCATATTTAAAATTATATGGATCTACCATTCTAGGTGAAACTTTTGATTTCCATGTACGTTCTTACAAAACAGCCCTTCCATCTTACCAAAAAACTCAGTAATATGCTATAGAATCAAACTGGCTCATTTTGAGGGAAGTTTTTCTTCACAAAGAAAAGTATGCAGATATTTCCAATGAGATAAACCAATGTAATCCCATGGAAATGGATATTGGAACATGGGAAAGTGATACTTGAAAAGTTGTGTATGCCATTTAACTTGAAGGATAAATGGTGTAATATGAAGAAGAGTAATTACTGAAGCATGTACATACATGGATGAATTAATTATGTCTATCTTGTTCCCAATCTTCCTCTTTGGAGGAAAACTGCTTGGAATCTCACGTGTAATCTCAACATATCCTTCTAGCATTCTACTCAATTATACTAATACTTCCTTCTTAGTGTCACATTTTTTAACATTATTGAGATTTATGCCATCTAAGACTCTTATTTGCACCATTTCATAACACTCCTTGGTATCCTTTGTTGCATTTATGAAGTTCTTTGTAAATAAAAACACTTCTTGTTGGCCCTTATCTTTAATTGACAACTAAATCATTTTTCTATCCTTTATAATGTCATGAGTTCTTCTCAAGTGATTTATATCTCCATTGGGCATCCACAAACTACTTATATTTTACATTTTAGTCCTTCGGTTGACTTGGACTTGAGCATGCATTTTATTTATATGTTTGACAAAATTATTCTATATCATCACTCATTTGGAAATGTTGAGTGAAAATCTATCATATCTAAAACACTTCTTAGATTATTTTGATGCATAAATTTCAATGATGAACATTTTGTTCACCTATTTATACAACTATTGTATACAGACTCTATATGCACCAAAACTTGATCCCACTGCTTCATCTTTTCTCTAACTAGACATTTCAAATGTTTTCCTAAACCTTTATGTACTATTTCTATTTGTCCATATATATGGGTGTGATATTTTGAACTACACTACACCGCTTCCTAAATGGAAATCTGTCAATTTTTTTTGTTAATTATACTACTAGGCGTCTCTTTTCCAACGACGTTCCGATGCTTTTGTTGAAGCTCCGACACATTTAGATGACAGTCTACCGACATCTTCCTATCGCTTATTAGACGCTTTCAGAATACCACTGACGGATTTGACATGCCTCCGACACTTCAGCCCGTCGAAAGGCCGACCCTTCAAGTGTCGGATATTCGACGGTTTATGAAAGTTTTTAGTGACACTTTGAAATAGATAACAATCGAATATGTGACACCATAGTTGCGTCGGATCTTCGACCGGCATTTACAACACATCGAATATCCGACGGTATGCCACCGACGGCCAAAAAAAGTGCATGTGTCGAAGATGCGACAGGGAAGTGTCGAACTTCAGACATGAAAGGTGTCGGATTTTGGGCTTAATTTTTGTTGTGTCTGGTTATTTTCATAATTTTTATGATTATAAGGCTTGAGTTAAACTAAATCTATCATTTTTTATGACAGATGAAGGCAGGGAAACATAGAAGCTTTGGTTTACACGTTCTTCACCCTCATGGCCCAACCTCAAAATACTAGTAAGGATCACCACTACATCCTTTATTTTTAATTTTAACAGTTTGTAGATTATTAAACTTGGTTTTTAATACAGCTTGTAGGTTACTAAGCCTATTCCTAGAGAGAGCGGGGACTGGGTCACCTCCCCTCGGGCCTTTTTCATTATTCAAAGGTGAGGGATTTATCCAACTGTGTTTAAATTAGAATCATGCATATGATTTTGGGTATTTTATGCGCCAAAAATTTTTATGCATGTAAAAATCGGCACGACATGGCATGAACTGTGCAAAAATTGAATCCTCTAACAGTCATAAGGTAAGACTCTTGCATGCTCTGGGTTAAACTAGTTTCCAGTTGCATTGGTTCACTGTTCCAAGGGAAGTTAGGTATTACAACTGTTTAAGAAGCTCTGCATATAAGTTTATTTAAACCCGTATTGGGTATGTACTAGGATGTAGTAGTTTATAGTGTGGGATTCACAACCTCTCACACTCAAATGCATTTGAAAATGCAATAGTGTTTGGATAGAGACTTTACATCGCGTTTTTTTTGTTTTAATTTTTTGGTTGCCTTGGATTGGCTTATGACCACAACAGTCTTGAAAATTGGAAGTCTTTGTTAAGATCTTATCTGTGATTTTGGTTGTGGTTATCATTTGGAAACTTGCATAACAATTAAATCATTGTTATTTACACTTAGACATTGTGATTCGATTGTGAATTTAACTCTTTATCGAAATGATCTATCCTTGGGTATGGATGCCCAAGAACATAGATTGTTCATTTGTAATTAATTATGTTATTGAATCCTGTAGATGAAATCTGTCCAATTGTAAATATTTATTGTTGGATTAATAGTCGGGTAAGTAACTTACTCTGTGTGTTTTCTAGATTTGGTTAATGTTTATTTTAAAACACATATTTGTGGATTCGTTATCTCCATAACTAGTTTGATATCTTGAAATTGGAGCCTTTCAACTCTACTCTGTGTATCTATGAATACTTTTCTTGATTGTCTATCTTTTCATTCAGTTCTTTTATTTATTATCATGTCTAGATCTTCCCTAAACTGGGTGTGAATACCCAAACAGAGACTAGCTTTACTAAAATATATATGTATAATATCTATCAAATGACTTATACAAAGATAGACTATGTGTAGAATCCTTCGGATCCTAGAAAATTTTGTTTGTTTATAATTACTTAGATATGTTTATTAAATTTGAGTATATATACCTACATTTATAACAATGGTAGGTTATCTAGATTTACTTAGAATATAGGTAAGTATGTGATTCTTCTACATGTTGTACATGATTAATTTAAACAACTAACAGTTTATACTACGAGTATATTATTGAAAATACATAAAATATATATATATATTAGGAATATATGCATAGTATAATTCTAAATTTAAAATGCATTTACAAATATAGAAGAGATATGTGATTTCCCTACATTCTGTAAAATAGCAACTTATACTAAAATCATAAAGTGATTGGGGTTAGATGCAAAGTATTAATTCAGTTCACAACACGTTTAAAATTCAAATATATGTGCATACTATAACTATCGGTACTAAACAGTTAAGAAATTTAGTAGGGAACCTAATGCCAATGTCAAGAAAACAAAACTGAAGTTCTCGTTCCTACCAACCAACTCCTAGATCATCCAAGTCTTACTTGCTTCAAAACCCCCGGTCCTATTTGTTGAACCACAAGAACAAAATCCGATCAATGTGCCATCTCTTTGAATCAACAAATCAATTCCCCATCCATCGCCAGCCTCCTTTTTGCTTGATGGACATACTATTTTATAGTATTTTTCCTAGGACTTGGTCATTTATGAGCCTCCTTCTCTTTATCACTCCACAATGAGTCTTGACCTTATTTTGGGGAATATTCCTCCTGCATCACTTGAGTTCTCTCTCAGCATATTTTTCCATTTTTCATTTCCCCTTGTGGGTTAGCAAACACTCTTTTAACAGCTACTTTAGTTATGTTTCCTTTGATCCTTTTAATTTTCCTTTGATCCTTTTAATTATTCAATAATTTAATAATAACCCCTTTACATTCATTTTGACTTTATTGTCAAAGTCTTAAAAAACAAAATATTCCAAGTAATAATAAATTACAATTATTTGGTGTATTGCATCTATGGATTCTCTTATCCCTCCAACTTGAATAATATATTTGTGGTTCTACTCCCCTACTATATCCCATCCTCATGTTAGGTGGTCAGTTCCAACAATAGATTCAATCCAATAGTTTTGGAAATTTCAAACCAATTTTTATGGTAGATAGGGTTTTCATATTTGTTCTTTTGGTAATGGAAAACATTAAATACTACTATTATATGTCCCATACATGTAGTTCTTCCCACATCGATTATACCCTGCACTAGTAAACATGAATTCTCACACTTAAATATGCCCATGGTGCACATGCCATAGTCAAGAATTTTGTTCATATTTCCAATATCGTAATTAATTAACTCCCTTATCAGTGGTTAGTGGAGTCCATGGACATCTTGTTAAACCACCTACCTCCCCTCTCAGTATTTTATATCTTCCATGTATGAGGTTATTCTCACAATTAGCATTTTCTCCCTTCTAGCATGAGTCATTGACTACTTCCTAAGAATGTAGTTCTCTAAATTAGTGTTTCATTGCTTTTATAATTCTCCTAGGTCATAACCACATGAATTTTATAGGTGTTGTGATAGTGAAAGTAAATGTGTACCCTAGTTATTGTGTACCCTTTTTCTTGTAACTATTGATTGGAGTGTTTCTCTTTAACATTTTTATTGAATTCTTGATGATTTTTATCATTTTTAATGTTTTGAAAAATCCTTGTATTTTTTCCCTTTCTAATGGTTTTTAACATAGGATTCTCTTTTCAATTCTTACTAGCTCATTCAGTTAATGTGTGGGTATCAATAAAGAGGCGACCTAGGTTCAATTCCTCTTAGGGGTGAGCTAGTTGGGAGGAGACACTCAAAAATCCAACCAATTGAGGGATCCTGTGTCCCAGACTAGGTGCGATCCCCACTTGATTTTGATGGATTATATTCCCTTAGGTTATGGTTTCTTAGACCAAAGGCCACTTCTGCAAGTGAAAGAGATTCTAGCAAACAAAAAAAATATAGGCTTTTCTTCTTTTAACAAAACAAAAGAGAACATGGCCCTTAACAAGTCATTTCCCTTATAGTATAAATCACTAAATAAATAAATAAAATATTGATTCACGTCCTTACAAGCATGAATTTTACCTAAGATATATTTTTTCTTTTACTGCAACCAAATTTTCTACATGAAATAGTGCATTCCACCGACACATTTGAAATACACTAAAATTTAATTTGAATTAATTGTTCTAAACCCTGACAAGAGGTCCTCGATTACTTAAAGCTTGCCACTCTCATTACAACTTTCATGCTGCAAATATGTATTTTTCCCACCAATGTCTTCCTCCAAAGTTGTGATCTAATCATGTATTTCTTTGGGTTTTAGAGCTAACTAATCAATGTTGTTATCCCTTCACAACAAGGTTGGTGTTTTTAAGATAAGCCAATGTTTATTTCAATCTCATCCAAACTCATGACATGACATTTTCCAATAGGATACCACCATTTTCCAATATTGACGGTTAATGAATAATATTTATTATGTATATGGATGTGCATATAGACTAAAATATAAATAACTTAATTTTGCAACAACCTATGTATTTGTAAGTGGTATTTGGAAAATTTTAGCCAAGATTTAGAATAACCATGAGTATAGCATGGTAAACAATAAGGTGGCCTTGGATAACACAAGTTGGAATGTGTAATGTTAAGTTTGGAAGTGTCACAATGTCTAGTATGATGTCATAAGATATTGTGATGTATTGTTATCTATCCAAAGAAGGCATAATTATCTTGTCTTATGTAAAAGGAGTTATCTCACATGCATCATGGAGTAATATTCTTCTATTACCATTCTTTATATAAGGGAGGTGGAAAACCATTTATCTCACATGTATTATGGGATGTAAATCCTCCATACCTATAGCTATATAATAGAAGTGAAGGAGGCCATCAGAGTATGATGTTGAGATATTATGAGAGTGGAGATTTTGAAGAATAAAGAAGATCAAGTGTTCATGTGGATGTTTCCCCACTTGAGGTTTTACAACATATATCGTGTACTATATTTTTCTAATTTACATGTTAGTATGTTTATTGTTACATATATTTATGAATATTTCTCCAAATACCGGTTTATCCAAATATTGATTTATTGCTATGTGTTTCTCCAAATACTAGTTTTTTCTTGGAGTAGGGACACAAAGGTCTCCAATATGAACAAAATATACTAGATACTCAAATCACTAATCACCTAAGATTTGGAAGAGAGAGACTCTCAACAACAAACATAGATCATGAGGAAATCGAAACTTATGGAAGCAAAATATGTTGGGCCCTGATCAACGTTAATCAAGATTTAAAAGTTGTGGTGGTAGAGGATGAATCTGAACTTCAAGGAAATGGGCCTAATGAGTTGCAAGTTAATAAAAATCAAAATCACTCTTAACCCAAATTTATCATCCTCAATTTAAACACTAGCAATGAACAACAACCCAAACCTCCCAGCTTGCAAGGTGAACTCTAATTTTTTGTTTTTCTTATTAGTTATGACAAGGGTCTACCAAGACCCTCTATCATCACAATATTACTTATCCAACGGTTAATATCAAATCCTCCACCTCAAACTTTGTAATATATATTTTTGCCTTTGGTTTAGATTGTTTCTCTATTCATAACAATTGTAATATGTTTAAATGTTAATTCTCAATACAACAAGTCATACTATCGAAATTCATAAATTTTTGTCTTTGGTTTAGATGGTTTTTTTATTCATTACAAGATATCGCAATGTATATATTCGCATCAATTCACGAAAACAATCTCATAACATTCCTATTTTAATGAACTTAATTTTTTTTAATTAATATAAAAATTAGTATTCTAAAATAAAATAATAATTTATAAAAAGATATTACATTTGTTATTAAGTTAATAATACTTCCAAAAGCCATAGTAAAAGGAAAATAACTGGCTAGTTTTTTGCCATGTCTTATTTTTATTCATAATCTTGCGAAAATTTATCACACTTACATATACATTTGCTAATATATGATTTAAAAATTTATTCACTATTCAAAATTTCAACAACATTGTTAATAATAGGTAATTTCAATCATTATATAATATTTAGTATTAAATATGATCTTGAGCATGTCTATGGATTAGTCGTGACACACTTTATCGTAGGAAAATGAATGCATATATATTCTTTAGAGGGGCTTGTTCACAAAGATTTAGAAATTTTATCTATTTCATTAAAAAGGTACATGCAATGTTTTCTTGTAACTATCCTCATAATGTGAGTTTACTTACAAAGATTTAGAAATTTTATCTATTTTATTAAAAAGGTACATGCAATGTTTTCTTGTAACTATCCTCATAATGTGAGTTTATTTATACATATTTTATGGAGTTCATGTAGAGTAGACAACTTTCATGTAGAGATTCGGGATGCTTAAAGATATATGCAATGATGTGACTTATCGTATGATGAAATATTGTTTGTGTTCATTGGTTGTAGCTTAGGTGGTTGGGAAGAATAAATGTTATCTTCTCCAACCAGGTTCAATTCTTATAAGTGATATGTATTTATGAATTATGAATGAATATAATCTTGATTCTTGTGCTGATATGACATTATGGCAGGTGGCACATAATGCTTACATAGGTTGTAAAATGGATGTTTATATTTTAAGGAGGTTTGAGAAGAAATTTGGATATTCTTTTACTAGAGTAAAAGACTTTTCAACTAATAACTCAATTCTTTTAGCCACACTTTCATATGCATTAATTAAATCATTATTACAAAAAATTTAGAAATATATAATTAACATTGTTTTATTACCTAGCATTTTATTTTGTATTTATAAGGAGAAAGGTAAATACATCAATTTATTCCATTGTCTTATTACTCCCTTTATTTTGTATTTATGAAGAGAAAGGTAAATACATTTCATTAGTCTTTAGTTGAGATAAGATATTTTCTTTAAAATTATATCATTTTAAACAATATCATTAAATGGAATATAAGTTGAATGCCGGTATTTTTCAGTATTTTCAAGAAAGGGGTAAATGTATACTTAATTTATTTGTGAACCAAGTCAAAAAAATAAATGTGGAGGGAAGGGTGGCTTTCGTCACCAGAGCTGGGATTGGTTGTACAGTGGGTCGATTGTTGGAACAATTATGTGAGGGAACTTTGAATGGTTGATATTCATATTTCAAGGGGTAGATGAATTAGCTTGAGTCTATCATCAATCAGGTGGGCGATATATTGCTCAACTAGTCTACTTGGAAATCATGGGCGGTCACCATCGGAAGAAGCTATGGAGGGTCACGGCTCCTCCAAAAAGCAGCAAGTTTGTATGGTTGTTTTCAAACAAGCATACACTTACTTGGGACTAAATCCAACAACAGAACAAATGTGGGAGCATGTGTATGCTATGTAGAAGGGATACGGGGACAAACATCCACCTATTTCTTTCTTGCTCCTACACAAAGCAGGTTTGCGCAAAGTTAGTGTTAACACCTAAGTTGTACTGGGTGGATTTTACAAGCAATCAGACAAAGTGGAACAAGTATAATTGTTCATTCTTCAGATTTCAGAAGTCCACCTGGCTTTTTCTGGGAATCTGTTCAAAAAATTTTGTAACACATGTTCATACCCCCGTCGGGAAATTGTAAAAAATGTGCTAGCATGGTCAATTTTTATAAAAGGATCAACTTCCTAGACTTAGGCATTAATCTAACTAGCCCATAGTGTTTTTTCCTTAAGTAATTATTGGTTGTTGAACAAAAGACTAATCATTTTTGAGATTTTCACTCACACCTCCAAAGTTGGTGGTGGTTAGGCCTTAGGAGGTTATTAGAGCCTTTGTGTTAGTGTTTATCAACATGTTATGCACTTGAATTGAGTCGTATGGACATGTGCTAGGTCCCCCTGGAGTTTCGTCTAATTCCGAGAAAATAGATTTCTTCTGTTTTTTAAGCCACTTTTTAATGATTTAATTAAAAAACTTCAAAATATAATAATTGTTGGGTACAGAGTCCATTTTTGAGGTGGAGATGCTCATTTTCACACTCGAAACGTCATTTTTTACCTCATAGGCTACTTTTCCTAAGCTTCACATCGCTAAAACATCCCGTGGAGAATTATTCAGCTAACAGAGCATCAAATTGGCATTTTAAAAATGTTAAAAATGCATCATTTTGACATAAATCAAAATATTTGAAAAGTAAAAAATGATTATTTTAAAGGTTGAATGATGATTTGACATAGTGGTCCCATGTAGTTGAATACTTCATGGAGGGATACGATCAAATTTTTTCCAGGGGAAAATATCAGTTCCTTGCTATTTCATTGAAATCAAAGGGAACATTGAATACATATCCAGCATGTGCTGAGCTCAGAGAATGAGGAAGTCATCATCAAATATATCAGTAGCAAAGGTGTCAGCTATGCTCAAATGGTAGGGAATCAAACAATGATATGCAATTACAAAATCAATCAGTGAACCAATAAAGTTCAAGCTTCATGGAGACAGCCTGGGAGACTCCATCCATTCCCTGCTCTTCATTACATAGAGAGTTCAAACAGATGTTGTGTTAGTTGATCCAAAGAAGCTATAAACAAAGAAGAGCTGTAAAAAGTTGCTCATCCACAGTCACATCCAAAGGATGTCAAAAAATCTCCAACACAAAAGGAACAGTGTTGAGGGCTAATAAAGATAGAATGAGCCCTGATCAATACAATCACCATGATTGGTGATTTCCAAGAAATGAAGCTGGCCTGAATCCAATGTTAAAGCTTCTTTGGATAAGCTATCAGCAGATGTATTGTGCTCTCTATATATATGAATAGCAGAGAGGTGGATGAAGTGGGGCTCCAGCTCTCTAATGAGTTGGCACCATCCATCAAGAGTGAGTAATGTAAGTGTTGATTGGTGATTGAACCAATTGATAATGACAGCCGAATCACTATGATTATGCAAATGGGGGAGTCCCATGCTTTTAGCACAGTATAAAAGTGTCCATAATGCCAGCAGTTTAGATCTGGTGTTTGTGCTATGGCCTATTCCCAGTTTGAAGTAAAAATGGTGATCATGATTGAGCAGAAGCTGAACACCAACACCTCCCTTGTTTTTAGTAGAAGCACCGTGGAAGAAGCCAGCTGGGAAGTTCAATATGGGTGCAAGCCCAATATTCCTCCTGGATAAATTATGCTGATTACTGACAGGATAGAGGAGGAGGTGATTCTTGATGGAAAGAGCAGCAATACTTACATCAGGCTTCTTGTCTTCGAAAATGCAATGGTTCCTAGCCAGCCAAATATGCCAGATAAGAAAAAAAGGTAAATACTTCATTTTTTTCCCTCTGCTGATCCAGTTGGGTAAGTTGAGTGCAAAGGAAGATTCCTTCCAGAAATGTGGTATAGCAAGATTAACTCTGATGAATCCAATAATCTTCTTCATGAAGCTGCAGTTCTGAAAAAGATGCTCAACAGACTCTGAGGCAGATCTACAAAGACATCACCAATATGGACCAGTCCATCCTTTTATGATCAAATTATCATAAGTGTTGATTTTATTTTGCAGGCTGGGCCAACTGAAGCATATGATCTTGAGAGGGATAAGCAATTTCCAAATCATGTTCAGAAAAACAATTACTATTCGTTAAGGGTTTACTATCATATTAGCTATACCCATTTATCTTTTAGGGTTTATGAAACACTAAAGTAGGTTTAGAGAAAATAAAATGATAAGGACTTATCTATAATCATTCCATTTGGTTTACTGAACAGTTTTCATTCACATACAGTTAAACTATAATAAAATAGGATTTCATACAATAACCATAGTATCACTGATTGTGACTATCATTTCTTTTCTGTCGTTCGTAACTGTAAGACTGGTTAATGCAGAATAATGACTATAATGATAAAGAATTACTTTTCAATATATAAGAGATATGTCTGAAATAGTAAAGAATTAATTTTCCATACATAAGTGATGTGACTATAATAATAGAGAATTGGTTCTCAAGAAACATATCTGTGTAAACCAGAAATCGAAGCGTTAAAAACTATACACCACCTAGCCACAAGAACTTCGAAGCGTGCAAGATTGTACTATTCCACCCCTTTTCCCACACTCTTAGATTTAATTTTTTCCCTATAGCTTCAAGTTGCCACCAGTAACTAGAGAGAGTTATTTACTCCAGAACCTAGCATTCTCTTATGCTCACTTACGGTTCTAGTACATAGTCGAACATCTCATAGATGTTCTCTAGAATATCTGTGCTATTTCATGGATACATCAAATAGAGCCTTCACTTGTGTGATCTCTGTCAGCTCTCTTTTTTCTATTTCTCTTGTTTTCTATAATCCCTTTGCATGCCCTCTTCTCTTAGCCTAGGACCTTTATAGAAAAGTAACTAACTCTCCTTAGTACTGGCCACTTTTCTTCGTAAAGAATGTTGAATATTTGGTAACTAATTTAAACCCAAGTTTATATCAATTAATTGTATAGCTGTTAAAACTGTCAATTTAAGAATTATATTAATATAAAAATTAACTCACTTGTTCCATTGTAAGTAAAAATAAAACATCACCGAGGGGGTATTACAATCCTCCCCTCCTAAAAACTTTTCACCATCCTCAGTGCTTAATCGGTATCATTAAAGTCTTGAAATAAAACAAGAAATTTTTTTCTCATAATCTCTTATCTTTCCCAAGTAGCTTCTTTTGCTGAATAATGTTTCCATTGTACTTTAACTTGTACAATAGTCTGCTTCCGAAGATGAATTTATCTCTTATTGAGAATGCACATTGGTTTCGTGTGGAATTCGTCCTCTAGTTCCACCTGTACATTATTCCAATTAATAATATGAGATTGATCAACAACATATTTTTTTAATAAAGAAATATATAAAACATCATGAATTCTTACATAAGGATGTAAGGCTAACTGATACGCTACAGGCCCTATTCTATCCAAATTTTCAAAAGATCCCACATATATGGGTGCAAGTTTTGCATAAAGCCATGTTCTTAGCTTACTTTTCTTTGGCTTGACCCTTAGGAACACATGTTCTCCTACTTTGTACTCTTTATATGTTCGCTCCTTATTTGCATAACTCTTTTTTCTTTCGTGTGTTGCTTTTAGGTTTTGTTTTATCTGTCGTATAATATCCTCTATTTTTGCTAGCATGTCATGTCTGACCTTAAATCCATCCTATCCTCCAGACTTCCCCAACTCAAAGGTACTTTACATCTCCTGCCATACAACACCTCAAAAGGACTCATTTTGAGGGATGCTTGATAATTATTGTTATATGCGAACTCCACCAAATGAATATAATCCTCCCATTTACTTGGTTGATTCATCACATACATTCTTAATATGTCCTCCAAGACCTAATTCACCCACTCAGTCTGTCCATCTATTTGCGGATGATAGGCTGTACTGAAATTCAATTTTGTATCCATGCCCTTAAATAATGTCGTCCAGAATCTTGAAGTGAATTTAGCATCGCGATCCGTAATAACTATTTTTGGAACCCCATGTAGTTTGAAGATCTATTTCATAAATATATCAGCAATATATACAACTTTATAAGTTGACTTTACAGGTATAAAATGGGTTTATGTAATTAATTTATCTACTACAACCATAATGGAGTTATTTTGCTTCTTTGTTCTCGGTAAAGCTGTAATTAAATCCATAGTTATTGTTTCCCATTTCTATTCAGGAATGGGTATAGGTTGTAATAATCCAGCTGGATGTTGATGAATAGCTTTAACCTATTGACAAGTAAAACACCGTGCCACATATTCAGCGGCTTCTCTCTTCATATTTGGAAAATAAAAATATTTTTTTAAGGCTGTTATAAACTTATGATATCCAATATGTCCTGCATACGGGTTATCGTGTAATTCTCTGAAGATGATCTGTTTTATATTATCTTGATTGGGTACATAAATTCGATTTTTGAAACGCAAAATCCTCCTCTATCAATCTGATACAGGTTTTCCTTAGTTCCAACAGTTTCATTAATACATTTTTCCATCCAATTATGATATCTCTCATCACTATTTGATGCTTTCTTCAACAAATTTTTAAATTCAGGTTCATACTCACTAATTAGTACAAAATGTATCTCATGTTGTTGTCGACTTACTATGTCTGCTAATATGTTTTCCTTCTGTTTTATGTGTTTAATCTCAAAATCATACTCACACAAGAATGCAAGCCATCTAGATCGACAAGAATTCAATTTTTTTTATCAAATAAGTTTTTAACCCAATATTATCAGTTAATAATAGGAATTTCTTCCCTATTAGATAACGTCGCTAAATCTTAATGGCATGAATAATAGCTGCCAACTCCATATCATGTACTACTTAATTTTTTTCATGCTCTTTTAACTTCCTAGATTCATAACAAATTACATGGCCTTCTTGAGTTAAAACTCCTCCCAAACCGTATTTACTTGCACCAGTACATACTACAAAGTCCTTGTACTTGGATCAACAATTCTTAATCTTAGTGAGGTCATCAATAAATATTTCAATTTATCAAAGTTGTCTTGACAATGTTGACTCCAGATAAATCAAACACTTTTCTTTTGCAAAGTTATAGGATGAGTTATTCTGGAAAACATTTATATGAATCTACGACAATATCTTGTTAATCCCATCAAGGATCTTATATCATGCACATCTTTTGGTACAAGCCATTCCAGCATTGTCTTGATTTTAGCTGGATCAACTGCTACTCCCTTTTCTGAGATAACATGTCCCAAGTATTGTACTTCCTCTTTATAGAAGTCGTATTTACTTAATTTCGTAGATAACTGATGTTCCTTCAAAGTTTACAAAACCTTTCGTAAATGTTCCTCATGCTCTGCCTCATTCTTGGAATATACCAAAATATCATCAATAAATACTAGCACAAATTTATCCAAAAATTTATTTAGCACATTGTTCATCATGTTCATAAATGTTGCAGGGGCATTTGTCAAACCAAATGACATTACCACAAATTCATAGTATCCATATCATGTTCGAAAATAATTTTTATGGACATCTTCATCTTTAACCTATACCTGATGATATCCGATCTAAGATCATTTTTTGAAGATATGTTTTCTCCACCGATCTTATCAAACAAATCATATATTCTTGGTAAAGTATACTTGTTTTTAACCGTCATCTTATTTAACTGTCTGTAATCTATAAACATTCTGAAATTTCATCCTTCTTTTTAACAAATAAAACGGGTGCTCCCCAAAGCGATACACTAGGCCGAATATACCCCTTGTCAAGTAGTTCCTATAATTGCATTCTTAAGTCTATCAATTCTGGGGTACACATACTATATGGAGCTCGTGATACTGGTGTTGAACCTGGCATTCGATCTATGGTGAAATCTAAATTTCATCTAGGTGGCAATCCTGGTATTTCATCATGAAATACCTCCTAAAATTCCTTTAGAATAGGGAATTGTTCAAATACTACTTTTGAATTTTCAACCTCAATCTCTTTAATTTTCATGGAATAAAGTTGACACCCTTTTCTAATGAACTTTTTAAGTTGTACTGCTTAAATTTGTCTGGTAGATATAGGTCTATCAATTCCCTTCATCGTATGATACTTACCCTCCTCATCCACACAATCAAAACTTTTATGTAAACAATCAATAATGGAATTATGAGATTCTAGCCAATCCATACCTATCAAAATATCCTAAGAACCTAAAGGTAGTATATTGATATGAATTGAAGTATCCATGTCATTAAGACCTACTCTGCAGTATTTAACTATTTCGGTAACATTTCTTTTCACCCCAGTTGCCAATTGTACCAGCCATGCATTTTTTTGTTTTTCCTTAACAAGTTCACACTTTTCAAATATCTTTGGTGCAGTGTAAATTAGACTAGCTCCGGAATCGATAAGTATAGAAACATATATGTTCAAAATTTTACCTTCTACTTCCAACATGGTGGATTGATTGTCTACTTTCCGATCTTCCAAAGGAGCATTAATTATAGGTATATTTCTGGCTAGCTCATTGACGATGGAAGATTCCTCCAACATGCTTATGGGAGCCATCTTTCTATTAGAATTGTGTGGGAAATTCCTGTAAGTGAGATATGTTACATCCCCAACATTTAATTTCTTTTGAACTATTATTCCATCCCCCATTAGAAGTTCTCATACTCTTTACCCCATTGTTGTTAGTTTCTCCCTATCTATTGTAATTATTGTCAGTATGAATTCTTGTTCCTTTTCTAAAAGGAGATGGTTTAAATCCCTTCCTACGTTGATCCATCTTTTATTTTTTTTATTTTGTCAATTTATGCTCAATTCTTATCTTTTTTTAAACAAATGATAACACAACTTATCCTTTCTAATCACTTTATACATGGTCTTAGGCATATCAAACTTAATATTTTCCTTGTATGTCGGAGGTAGAAAACTGATAAACCTGTATACCCTAGCTTTTTCATCTCTTAAGTAAGGTACACAGCGTTGTAAATTCACAAACTTGGTTACCAACTCTTCCATTGTTAACATTCCCAGTCATAGACCATTGAATTCTTTGGCTTTCTCATCATAATATCGTTCCGACATTTTTTTTTTAAATAGTTTTTAAAAAACTTTTCAACTTAACTCTTTATTGCGTATGTTATTTACAGTTTTAGCCTCATGCCACCACACGGCAGCTTTTCCACTCAGCTGAAATACTACTAAACGTGCCCTCAAATTATCATCATATCTATATACTTTAAAATATCGTTTTATATTTAGTAACCAAGCTTGAGATGCTTACTCGGACTCTCCATCAAACATTGGAGGCCTTAACTTTTTAATTTCTCCCTGCAACTCCACAAGTTTTTCTTTTTTCTTCTCGAATGCTATATAATCGTCTTTCTTTAAATCTTGTGTAGTTACAGAATGTTATCTGTAGTTTCCTCACTCTTGAAACTTTGTATTGCTCCTTTCTTTTCTTTCCACTGCTACAGCAATTTTGGCCATTGCTTTTTAGTGGATTTGTCAAACTTTTAAGGATTAGTTCATTTAATTCTTCTTGATTCGATTTGTTGTTCATTAGTTTAAGATTATATGCCTTAAGGCTTTCCAAATCTGATTTCAAACTCTTTATCATTTCTATCATTTTTGTCTGCATATATGCGTTAAGTTTTGCTCTGAGTTACACATAGAGACTTACATTCTCTAACGTGGACATACCTTTAGACAATACTTCTTCTTCCTCAATTTGTCCTTATTCCATCGTTATGTCCTCTTGTGTAATAATATTTATTCATTTTTTATTTATAGTTGTTATATTCAATATACTTAGTCATATTATACATATTTATTACACAATGTACCATTAGTTCGAAGTGTTGTAACCTCTCCATGATACCATTTTGTTACAAACCACATTTAACCAAAATAATTTACACCAAAAAAAATCTTTTATTTTAAAAGTTACAAAGGCAACTTACCTTTGGTTGAAGAAGTTAAACCCCTAGCTACTCGAGTTTCCAAATTTTAATAATTTATTAAAGACTTAACTTCAGGTGACTCTTCAATAAAGATTTGGGAGAGAATCGAAATGTTAAACATAGACTTACTTAGCTTAGCAGCTAACGCTTCTTTAAAATTGCACTACATTTACCAACACTATAATGCCCCTTGAATTAAAAATTATTAATTCTGCTGGAAAATACTTTGATTATTATTTTATTATTCTTTGACACGAAAGTCAAGAATAGAACATTTTGCAATAAAAAATTCCTTATTAATAAAATATGTTGAAGGAAAACAGAAGTGGAAGTAGATGTTGAAAGAGTGTTCACTGCCACACAAGAGGGAACTGACAAGTGGCAGAGACCATTGAGTGAGAACTCGAGATTCAGGAGACATCATACCCAAAAATCAGGTCTGCACTCTTAGTTGAGTTGTTAAAGAGAAGGAGGCTCATAAATGACCAAGTCCTAGGAAAAATACTATTTAATAGTGTGTCCATGAGCAGCAGGAGTCTAGCATTGGACAGGGATTAACATCTGTGTAATGCAAGAGATGGTGCATTAAGATATTTTTCTCTTGTGGTTCAGAGAATAGGCTCGGGGTTCTGGAGCAAATAATTTTCCTGCTCTGGGAGTTGGTTTGGAGGAACAACTTCTCCACTTTTGTTTTCCCAGCATTGGTTCAGGTTCCTACTCTGTTTTTCTTATGACTTATTCTAGTTACAGTAGGATGTGTATGTGAAATGTTTATGTACAGTTACATCTCCAGGCAGTAGGACTATGCATTTATGTAGAACAAATATCCGTGTTATTACTTTAATTATTAATAACTTGTTTTGAGCATAAGTTGGTAGAACTGGTTGTTGTTGATATAGTTTCGAATCCAATGCTTGAAGAATTTAGAATTCATGATTCTATATATAATGGACTGAATCCTCTGTTTCTTTTTAAAAATGTACTTTGTATTACTACTTTTAACTGAAATTTGTCTGTTTGTATCGTTTCTACTCAACCTAATTATGCTTATTGAATGTGGACTAAATCTGTAATGTTGTATAGCATAGATCTGTCTGTAGAGAGCATAGAGCAGAGAGTGTGTGATTTATGACTGGTTAATTGAATAAAGAATAGGGTTCTACTCTACAAGTGTTTTGATCACTTAATACCTTTTTTTGTTAACTAGAAGTATATATTTTCAATCCTCTATGTGTATATGTGTAACTTGAAATCAAATTGAGGTGTATGAGATCGAATCTTCAACAAATTTAGGGTTGAAATCAAATTTTGCAAACAGAAGGTGTTCCCAACTTAAGCCTAAACAAATTTCCATGCATCATTTGATGGAGATCGATCTTGGCGAAGATCGACGGCGATAAGGACATTTCACTCAAGAAAGAGAGAGGAATATATAGGAGGGGTCGGGAGGTGAAATCAGAAGTGATCGCTGGAAATTAAGATCGAGATCTGGCCGAGATCGATCATAAAATAGATCAATGGTCCACATCAATTTTGCTGGGAAAAGTTGCGGGTTTTGAAAAACTTTTGATGTGCATGAAATATTTATGTAATGCACTTCAGAGTTTCTAAAGTCCACCGTTGATTTGGTGGGAACGTTGATCGGATGATCAACAATCCCTTTCACTGATTTAACTAGCAAGTTGATTGACAACACAGAGCAGGCGTGAAATTTTTATCCAAAGGAATTAGTTATAGGCTTGATTCCACCTGAGTAAGTTAGACGTTGATCCACAAGGAAGTAGATCAATGGCCGAGATTTCATACACAGGGACTTCAGATCAATGACTGTTAATAGTCATGGAGGTTTCATTGTGGAATCCACAAAGAAGTAGATCAACTGTCAAGATTGTATCCGCAAAGAATATCGAACGGCGTATATTGGTCATGAAGGTTTAATTGTGGAATCTGCAAAGAATCAGATCAACGATCGGGACTTAGGCCACAAGAAATCAACAGCGCCAAAAGTATAAAAGCAAAATGAACGAAATTTGGATTTTTCCGCACCCTAGAATCCGCCTTGTAAAAGGCGGAAGGTGGAAGATGAAAAGGAAAATCTAATGTGAAATGAGTTTTTCGCACCCCAGAATCCACCCTACGGAAGGTGGAAAAGAAACGGAAAAATGGAACGATAAAGGAAAGTATTTGGGATTTTCACACCCCGGAATTCGTCCACCAAATGCGGAAGGCGGAAGGCAGAAATCGGGAAATTAAAAGATGAAGGTAAGTTATTTGTGAGTTTCCGCTACCCGGAGTCTCTCCACGGAATGCGGAAGGAGGAAGGAGGAAAGCCAAAGGTGAACAATCGACCATAAGGCCATTTTGGTTTTCTGCTACCCAGAGTCTGCTGTGGAAAGCGGAAGGTGGGAAGCGGAAAACAAACTTTTGACTCCAACGTATTTTTGAGTTTCTACTACCGAATACCGCCGCAAAAAGAGGAAGGAAGAAGGCGGAATGATTAGACCCTAAGAATATGTTTTATTTATGTGGAAGAATGTTTGTGGATTGATCATTGTGGAAGAACGATAAACTTAGCATTTGGGGGTCAAACAGGTGTTTGGAAAAACTGATTTTGGTGAAAAGGTTGCTATAGTTAAGTTTTTTTATGATCAGTTTATCTAGCCATGGTTATCCTTTAAACTCTCTTTTTTATTAGTAATACTCTATAACAGTTAATGTTTTCTCTAATCTGTCTGAGGATATAGGATTTTATAAAATATATATATATATATATGTGAAATTTGAGGTATGTTACAAACATTTGTGTCTCTCATACCTTGGGAAAAAACCTAGCAAAGGAAGAATTTAAAGTTTACCTTACCTTAAGCTTAGCTCTAAAGTTCAAAACCTAAGGATTAATTTTTAAGTGAGAAAAATATAAATTTTTCAACTCTTCCCAGTGTTGAATAGTTGGAGGGAAATTATTACAGCATTTTGACTTTGCGAGTGTTTTATCTATCAGTTCACTTGGCGGCGACTAGTTTCTCATAGCCAGCAGGCTGCTTGGAAGTCCTACCAGTCTTCAGTTAACAGGCATGATACCACTATGAGAATTTGGAAATATTACATTGGGTTTTGATAACCCAAATCGACATTCTGAACTTGCACCAAGGTTTTGGAAAAGTTAGCGGTAGTATCAATTGTATGAGGTAGCGCCCCTATTTATGTTTCGACCTCGGCTTCTTTCCGTGTGGACCATGCCTCCCTAAAGACACCAAATCAGGTAAGAGGATTTGTTTTCCTTTGTCGTTTATTATGCAATGTTTTGCTTTTTTTTAGTAAACTAACAGCTTACTGATAAAGAGTTTTGTTTTTATGCCACAGATTTGGTCGTACAAAGAGTTATCATTCAGCCTACCATTAATGTAACAACTCGACCAGTAAGTCTCTATTTGACCTTTCGGTTTTATCCTATATCCATAGTTTGAAGGGAAAAAAATTAAGGATTTTACTTGCGATCGTGAAATCAACAGCGCCAAAAGTATAAAACCAAAGTTAACGAAATTTTGAGTTTTCCGCACCCTGGAATCCGCCCTATGGAAGGCGGAAGGTGGAAGATGAAAAGGAAAATCTAATGTGAAATGAGTTTTTCACACCCCATAATCCACCCTGTGGAAGGCGAAAGGTGGAAAAGAAACGGAAGCTTATGGAACGATAAAGAAAAGTATTTGGGATTTTCGCACCCTGAAATCCGCCCACCGAATGTGGAACGCGGAAATTGGGAAATTAAAATATGAAGGTAAGCTATTTGTGAGTTTCCTCTACCTGGGGTCCGTTCGCGGAATGTAGAAGGAGGAAGGAGGAAAGTGGAAGATGAACAATTGACCATAAGGCCATTTGGGGTTTCCACTACCCGAAGTCTACTGCGGAAAGCAGAAGGCAGGAAGCGAAAAACGAACTTTTGACTCCGACGTATTTTTGAGTTTCTGCTACCTAGATACCGCCACGGAAAGATTAGACCCTAAGAATATTTTTTATTTCTGTGGAAGAATTTTTGTGGATTGATCATTGTGGAAGAACAATAAACTTAGCATTTGGGGGTCAAACGGTGGTGTTTGGAAAAACTGATTTTGGGGAAATGGTTCCTATAGTTAAGTTTTTTATGATCAGTTTATCTGGACATGGTTATCCTTTAAACTCTCTTTTTTATTAGTAATACTCTATAATAGTTAATGTTTTCTCTAATTTGTCTGAGGATATAAGATTTTATAATAAAAAAATTGTATTTGAAATTTGAGGTATGTTACAAACATTTGTGTCTCTCATACCTTGGGAAAAAACCTAGCCAAGGAAGAATTTAAAGTTTACCTTACCTTAAGCTTATCTCTAAAGTTCAAAACCTAAGGATCAATTTTTAAGTGAGAAAAATATAAATTTTCCAAGTCTTCCTAGTGTTGAATAGTTGGAGGGAAATTATTACAGCATTTTGACTTTGTGAGTGTTTTATCTATCAGTTCACTTGTCGGGCACTAGTTTCTCGCCGTCAGCTGGCTGCTTGGAATTCCTACCAGACTTCAATTGACAGGCATGATACCACCATGAAAATTTGGGAATATTACATAGGGTTTTGATAACCCAAATCGACATTCTGAATTTGCACCAAAGTTTTGGAAACGTTAGTGGCTGTATCAATTGTATGAGGTAGCACCCCTATATACGTTTCGACCTCAACTTCTTTCTATATGGACCATGCCTCCCTAAAGGCACCAACTCAGGTAAGAGGATTTGTTTTCCTTTGTCGGTTATTATGCAATGTTTTGCTTTCTTTTAATAAACTAACAGCTTACTGATAAAGGGTTTTGTTTTTATGCCACAGATTTGGTCGTACGAAAAGCCAGCATTCAGCCTGCATTTACTCTAACAAATTGACCGGTAAGTCTCTATTTGACCTTTCGGTTTTATCCTACATCCAGAGTTTGAAGGAAATAAAATTAAGGTTTTTACTTGCGATCGTTTACCTGTCATGGTTCTAGCATGGATATGTTTTTCGAGCTTGGATATGAAGCTTGGCTCTGTAAGTCATCGTTGTTATACACATTAGCTGGGTTTTTAAGTCCTATCACCCATTCAGCTTAGCTTTGTAAATAATATATTGTTTGCAACCTTTGATAACCCATCATCTCGACTGTAGTTTGTAGTTTTTTCCTGTTTTGGGTATTTCACAAAACTAGTTAAATATTGTACTCGAAAATTATAACATTAAAGTCGTGGAATGTTGTATAACATTTTATTAATCTTGGTATTATGTACAATTTATAATTCTATTTTAAATTAGGGTTTGTTATTCAAACAAGGGTTGATTCAACTATAGCTTCTTTGATAGGTTATTTAATTTGGAAATAACAATTCTTATTCGTTAAGGGTTTATTAGCAGATGATCTATACCCATTTATTAGGGTTTTTTAGGGTTTTTGCAACACTAAAGTAGGTTAGAGAAAATAAAATGATAAGGACTTATCTATAATCATTCCATTTGGTTCACTGAAAAATTTTCGTTCAAATAGGGTTAAACTATAATAAAATAGGATTTCATACAATAACCCTCATATCATTGATTTACTATCAGTTCTTTTCCGCCGTCTGTAACTGTAAGAATGGTTAATGCAGAATAATGACTCAAGATTAAAATTATTATCGCAAATTTTATTTCCAGTAATGAATATAGTAGCATTCAGCACATAGAGCTGCTCCTTTCTGAGCAAGAGAAAAAAAAAGTCCTGGAGGAGGACCCAACTATGCAATTCTATATTGTTATCATCCTATGTGAATTACAAAACACTCCATTTACTGTAACAATAAGAAAATCAAGAAGAGCGCATCAAAATGATCAGTGACTTTGTAAAAATTTATCGTTCGGGAGTTGCTACGACTAATTATCACATATTTTGTTATGTTTTTGGTTTCATTGAGCCACTCAAGAATTGTATTTAAAGACCTGACAAACAATATCGGAGTGTACAGTTTCTTCAGCAAAAGCAAACAATCAACACAATAAGTTTTAAATAGTCAAAATAAGAAATACAAAACTTTATAGTCTAATGATTCCATATATTAATCTATCTGTGGCAAAACAAGATAGTTGCATCTTATAATTTATTTTATATAGTTTTGGCATATTTATACAAATATTTACACATTCTAAATTTATTAAAATGGTTTATCTAATTCGGTATTTACATATTCTAAATTTAATAATCTATTTTTTTATTATGTAATTTTTTTAAATGTGTAATTTAAATATACTTAATGATTAAATACTAAAATATGAAATATAAAATGTATAGTGTAAACTTTAAAGCCAATTTAAGTAGGATTTATGTAAGTATCGCTAAAGAGTCCCTTCTCTATATATACTTGATTGTTATGATCAAGAACTTTTTGTTTGAGAAAGAAGAAGAGACAACGATTGGCTGACGGTCTTTGCAGCAACACAAAGTTATTGTGGCTTATGGTGTCATGTTATGTTTATGTTGCAATGCAATGTAAATTAGGTTTAGTGGAATTATCTGTAAGATTGAGATTGAGTGGAGATAATAATAATAATAATAAATAAATAACTTTATCTTGACATCACATTGAGCTGTCAAAGGAGAAGCAGTTAAAATTGTTATTATTATAGGTGATCTCTAAAATGTTGTATTTATTGTATCAAAGAAGAAGATAAGTGCATAAAATCAATTAATGTAACTTGCATATTTTAAGAATGTGTGATAATTGTTGCAAACTTAACATGTAAAAATTGATTAAAATTTTCATAATTTAATGATCCTTATTTAAAATAGTTTATAATACTTACCATAAGATTTTATTAAAACTATTTGACACCAGAAAAATACCAATTTATAATGTACCAGGGTGAGTGCACAAATTTAGGGACCTTTTAATTGCAATGGTAGAGTGAATTCAATCATCCAAGATCCATAAAATAGAAATCATCCCAAGCAATCTCGACCTTGCCAAGCCTAGTCCCAACCCTGCCAACATGGTTTCCAATTAGAATAGTTAAAAACAATGTGCATGCGTTATAGTGCACAAAAATGCACTCACGTTATAGTGTGAAAACACGCGCTCACGTTATGTAAAACTTGTTTTATGCTTAAAACAGGTCGTGCCCATGATTTCTCAACAACCACGCGCTGGAACGAGTTCAGGCGAAGCAAAACGAGTAAGCGTTTTTGAACCAATCTACACTTCCATGAATAAAAACTTTCGATTCAAGAGAGAACTAATCCGATGATGAGGAAGGTTCATCATGGATGAAAAATGAGCTATGGTGCAGGTCATCCCAAGGATACTCAGGAGTTGTGAAAGCTTCAAGGATCTATTCGCCGTTACAAAAGTGGCACCTGGATAGATCAAAGGGATCTTTTGTGGTAGATGGGGGGGAAGGAATACTTGAAGTTGAGATCATAAAGATGGTGTTAATGATATATGAGGAAGAATTCAGAGAGTGAATTTCTTTGAGGACAGTGACTTTAGACTCAAGGGAGTGCTCACAAAAATTAGTGAGGAGGGACCGGTACTCGGGAAGGTTTGGGAAGTGATGGGAATAATTACCATAGAGGCCACAAACTGTACATGATTTGTTCTTATGTAATTATTTGTTCTTAACTGCAGGGATGTTTGGTACATTACCAACCAGATTGTCATCAGCCTCTACTATTGTGTGCATGTGGGTGTGAAGAAATGACAAATTGGGACGATTTTGAGTAGCATGGTTGAGGACATCTCATAAGGAACAAGCAGGAAGTGGGCATGGCTCTACAAGGGATTTTGGTTCCTTTCCCTAGGTATTCATAGGAGGAGGGGTGTAGAAGTGGATGAAGGAGCAGTTGGTTGTGTACCATGAGGTGGATGTGACAATGTTTCAATAGGTTGGAAACATTTGACTCGAAGAAGTGGTTGTAGTATTTTTTTGTACCAATGGTTTGGTTTCAATCAATCCTTGATTCAGTAGCAAATTCTGCGGCACCATAGGATGAGAACCTTGTGATGCTGGGTTTGGTTGTGCCAGAGCAGCAACATTGGTTTCACATTGATTTGTTTCATGTAATAGGTGGCAGACTCGATGTAACTAGGGGTACTGGTGTGTAAAGTGGCCACAAACGTCACAACTGGTAAATGGATGGTTAGTCTGTAACTAAGGGTTCTTCCTAGGTCTAGGTGGACATTGGGGGTTTTCTGCAGGGGAATTGGTTCCATTGTTTTTAGGAGGGTTTGTTTGTTGACTGCACCCTTTAGTTTGGTTGTTTACCCAATTCCTACCTCTCTATCTTCTTACATGCCCTTGTTGGTTATTGGGAGCAGGTTGATTAGGGAGGTTCTACTTAGAGTAGACGTGTCCTTAAGGAAGAAGAGAAGTCAGGGTTGGAGCATGTGTAGTTTGCACAGGTGGTGGGTAGTAGGTGAGAGCAGCTAGATGGACTATAAATTTTAGCATTTTTCCATTACAAGTAGGTGTCAGTAAATTCGGTCCATGAACGTGAGGAATGGATGTGGGAGATAAATATGAAGGTGTGGATCTGAACTGATTCATTGCACATGAAAAGTTAGGTACTTAGTTGTGTTAGGAAACACTATGGGTTTTACCAAAGAGAGGTGGAATCGAAGGAGAGGTCGTGTACGAGTGGGGGTGTTAGGTAATGGAGGCAATGACTCCATTAGCATCATGGCATGCCCCTGGTGTATCTCGATGTGAGGAGCCAACGCGAGGAGCATCAGGTATGATGGTGCAAAGGTAACCCAATTGGGCATAGATAAGGTCGAATTGTTGTGCTTTGAGTATTGATTCTTCCTCGATTCATGAGTGCTTGGATGCAACATCCTTAGTGATAGGGGGAGTAAGGTTTTAAGAAACCAATTAAGGAAGATCATGTCATCTAACTGGATTTTGCACAAACTATGGTGACGATGCCACTCATAGATGTGATCTGTGATATGGATAGAAATGTTCTGTCTATAGGATAACAGGATTTATATGCCCTCATCATAACAAACAGATAGTTGGAAGTACTGGAGGAACATTGAGGTTAAAGAGGAAAAATTGGGATAAGTGGCATGGGGCATCTCAATGTACCCTTTGTCTGCAACACTAGTGAGTGTGCGCTGGAATAGCCACAATCAGATAAAATCATCCACTATGTTGTTGGAGGAACACCATAAGTGGAAAGACATGATATGGTTCTGAGGGTCTTCTCCCACCTTTTCCTCAAACTTAGGTATGTCCGAAGGGAGTTTGGTAGACATGGGAGGCCACAACGGGTCGTGATGGATGGAATCATTTGTTAACCTCACTAATTCTAGGAAGTTGAGACTAGCCATGAATGACAGACTAGGACCTGGACTAGATCTGGAAGGACCAACAATGGTGTTGGTTTCGGCAGTCATGTAGTTACCGCGAGATAATGGGGTTGGTAGGGCTAACTCCCGACAGTAGAAGTAATCACTGGAATGGTGTGAATAGTCAGAATAGTGGTAGAAGGGCCAGCTCCCCCATGCATGAATGTAGGAATGGTGTGAACCATGGTGGTTTGAGTGGGGGCACTACTAGTGGGTAGCAAACCAACAACAATGTGTGCGGTGACGAGGGGCCCACAAGGACCAATACCTGTAGGTCCAATAGAAGGGATACCCGGCATGATGGGTGGGGTGCTCATAGGTCGACTACCAATAATCCCCCTGAAAAAGGGGTTGGTGATTGCACTAGCCATAGGCTATAAGGGGAACTGAACAAGGTATGCTCGGATTGGTAGGAATATCAATCTGACTCAGATGGAGTGTGTGGACAAGAAGGTGGTGAATGACACTAAATATGGATTCGAAGGAACCAAACTGAGGGGTACTCCCCCTAAGTATTTGGGAGTAGAGTGTGGGAGCAATGGTGATGTGATGGTGTAGTATATGATGAATGAAGGCTCAAGGGTGGCAAACCCAAGCTCAAAATTCCAATTGCAACTGAGTGTGCAGAAGGAGAGCTGATAAATGGCGACACTCAAGCCAAAAAGAAAGCTCTAAAATCGAATAGCAACAATGTGTCATAGTAGGCGAGTCTACAACAAAAGTGGCCAGAAATCCAACAAGCAGAACTACCCATGAAGAAAATGGCGCACTAACGTATGGGGTATAAGTGCATGTAAGCTCCTAGCTACATGATGGAATACTCTCACAAATTGTATCCTATGCTGGGTGATGAAATCCATATTCAAACAATACGAAATGGAAGAACAAAATGCTAAGAGAATCCCACTACTGAGAGGGACCTCGAGTAAAATATCCCTAAGAGACTGGAAACTAGGATACCTTGTTCATGACACATTTGGGATGGTTTCTTGGCACTTCATCCCTTTGGTCCTCGACACCCAGTATGGGGGCCAACATGCATGAGGAGGACTATGAAGAGATTTCCTTACGTACATAGTGGGGTCCGGCATTCCACCCAGACTTCCAGAATCCCTTTGTTGTAGCTTACCCTCGCACAGTGGCAGGCCCCCCGATAAACTCATGGTGATTGTGTCAACAAATACTAGAGGATTTTGGTTCCTTAGAAGACAAATACTATGTCTCATATTTAAGTGACAAAGGGGGGTTATTTGGATGCCTATCCCCAGTGTCCTAACCTAACTACAATATTGTTTTGGTCCTCAAGTGAGGTTACAATGTTGGTTGAGTTAAGGTTAATTTTAGGCTCTACTTGGGGTCATGGACCAAGCATTCAGATTAAGGTTTGAGATGTGTTCAAAAATGGAGTGTGATATTTAAAACTGAAGTCTCACTGCCAGAGACTAATATGCTGAAAATTAAATGACAGTATTGAAAGTAAATGATTTTCAACAATTAAAAATGAATCCTTCCAGATGAAATAATATATGCAAGTAAATAAGCACATTAGAAACTTTGTAGCGTGTAGGAGACACATGAGGGGTCTAAAATACCAAGCTCAACCAGGATAGGCTCAAATACAAGCAAATGGGGACTGCAAAAATACCAAGGGGTTGTAGGAAATCATATTTAGAAAAATACAATCATGAAAGGGGAAGAGCACAAATAGGGGGTCTAGAATGGATCTAAAACACCTTAAATAGTTGGAAAATCGATAGGTCGCACCTGTCAATAGAATAGATGCAGTTTGGGTCACATAATACTGAGAAAAAACCACGACCGAGATGGAAAAATAGCTGAAAAACACAAGTCGCACACTTAATGGGTGTTTTCATGCGACAAATCGCATAAAACAAGGTCACAAAAGTGACCTGGGTCACTCTGGAAGGCAGAAAAAGAGTGATATGGACTTTGGATCCAGGTCACACTTAACTAGGGAAAAGGTATGACCTAGGTCCTTATCGGGAAAAAATGTGTGACCTAGGTCACGCCTTTCGGTCAAAAATGTGCGACTTGGCCGAAACTGGAATTTTTTTGTTTCTATGATGTCTAAGGGTACCCAAGTGAAACAAACCAGCAAATAGAAATAATAAACCCGCAAAACCAAATATCCAATAGGATCGACCCAGTGGGATCGCCAAAATTGTTGTGGATATTTATCTGCGGCTACATGCAAAATCATCAACCTTAGATCAGAGGGATATATAGGTAGAGTTCATGGTGCAAGCAAAAGAATTCAACCTTGACTTACTTAACAAACAATAAACAAACTATTTTTTAGATTTTCTTTTAATTAACAAAACAATTGCAACTATTCATACCTTTGTAAATGGGCCACTATATCCGTTTGCAGATTTGGTACAATGGGTTCCATGATCTGGTTCTCTGATTTTCTCCAACTAAGGTTGTCAATGGGAATGGAATCAAGGCTTGTCGGGAGTAAACTCAACATACAATGTGATATGGAAATATGTGGCAAAAGTATGACAGACAAAAAGTGTGACCAAAAGTGTTTGTGGGGAGACCTTCACAATGTATTTATAGGATGATCCAAGATTTTGTTTCCCATGGTATTGGTCCATGGTTTTATGCAGTGCATGGTATTGGTCCATGGTTTATGACCCATTCTTATTTTAGGATTTTTTTGTCCTTTTTTGAGAGAATGAAGGTTTTGTTGCAATAAATGCACATCTTCCTTGTATTTATGAGGGAAGGAATAATTATTACTTAGACCAATTTGGAGGGAATTTAATTGTGAAGGTCAAAATGGAGGGAATAATGATGGGATTATGATGTATATATATGGTGTTGACCATAGAGAGCTATGTGGACAATTTTTTGTGTTAACAACATTTGTTGGAATCGACCCAGTAATGTTGTGTGTTGATGATCACACTTTATGTTGTACATTTTGTCATAAGGAAAGCATATTTGACATGTTTGCACTTTTCAAATTTAATTGAATGAATAATAACAACAAATAGTGCATCATGTGTGTACTAACCATTGCATGCAAGCTTACATAATGTATTAAGATAGCCATAGAATGTGCACGAAACATATGTACCATATAGAGTTTTCACAAGAATTTAAAGTCATTGGAAAATGGAGAGTAGATGGGAACCATGACAAATAAAAAACTATAATCAATTTAGTTTCATTCTTTTAAATGTCTATGCTAGAGATATATGTTATTTATAAACATAAAACTTGTAGACCAGCTTGTATTTATGTTTACAATCATAGGTATTTCTTTGTGAGAATGGCTTCTTGGACGTTATTCTTAGATTTATCATTCACCTTCCCAATATGAATTTGCCACACACCTTCCCAAGGCCAATGACACGTGCCTTCAAATAGTTTTTCAAAGAGTAATTGTGAATTTTATCCCCTACTATGTCAATGTTTCATTCAATGGTTTTGGGTTAGAGTAGTCCAATTGATGTTTTGACCCTATTTTCTATTGTCACAAACCCATAAAATAAAAATAATAAAAATTAACAAATATTGTTTTATCATTTCTTATTTCCATCATGGTGCCACATGACTCCTTCAGTCGTAACATGTAAATATTGGTCGCAACACCTTTATATTCATCGTTACATAATTTTATTCACATGTATGTAAGTTTAACTCGCCTCGTTTAAAGGTTTGAATAACATGGTGTTTCTTCCATTGGTGTTTACTCCAAGCAGTGACGAATGGGTTGCTGCCTCACCAAGTGATGTTTTTAGTCCTTAAGTTTATTACTAATGTTTGGTTATTTAGGTCCTAAGCCTAAACCTAAGGATTAGTCCTAGCTACCCTTATTATTTTACCCTTGGGTTAAACCCACCCCTCATAAGGGTACTTTTTGGCAAGGTAGTTGCATATTATTTAAATGGTTTGATTAAGTGTTAAAATATGTTGAGAACCTTGTAAGGATTTCAACCATAGACTATGGTCATTGCTGGCCTTATCTCACGGGATTTACACATCAACAAGTGATACTTTAACATATGGTTCATGATGTGATATGTTTGAATGATGGAGGGAGAAATAAGTGGATGTCGACGAAGAAGTTTTTAATGGCTTGTAATAACTTTTTAAAGGCTTAGTCCTCATTGTGAGTTGACAATGCAACCAAGCACATTTAAGGCCTTGAATTAACACATGCTTTGTGGCCTGATGGTTTACTTTACCCTCTACTTGTCAAGATCTAGATTACGGGTTATTGTAGGGTTTTAGTGAGAGTTTATACTGCATTCAATTTTTTTGTTTTGATTTTCATGTGAAAGAACTCAACCGCTCCTTGGTTGCAATGCACTAGTCTCACCCTTTATTCTTCACACTATGTTAAAGAAGGTTTTGCGTCTGGTATACAACATAGTTTGCTTGAAGGTTTTTATTATTTTTATTAATGGAAATGTGGTCGCCATTACAACCTCAACCTTCTTGGCTCGTCGTGAGGTTATGAAGGAAATCCAGTAGCTTTCTTTGGATATTATCAGAGGCTTTGTATCCTGCCAAGTTTTAACCATGTAAGGAAAAATTTATTCCATTAACATTCTACAAAATCGTTTAATAAGGGTTAAGTTGTTTACTTGCATAGTTTGACTTAATGATCTGTTTGTTTGTGCGAGAAGAGTAAAGAAGAGAGCCGGGCGGAGTCGACCCTTGGCCCTCTACATGACTTCATATGGTATGTCCTCCTCTCTGGTTATTTTCATAAATTTTATGATTATAAGGTTTGAGTTAAACTAACTCTATTGTTTTTTATGAAATATGAAGGCAAGGAAATGTAGAAGCTTTGGTTTACACCTTCTTCACCCTCATGGCCCAACCTCAAAATATTGGTAAGGATGACCACTACATCCTTTATTTTTTATTTTAACAGTTTGTAGATTATTAAACTTGGTTTTTAATACAGTTTGTATGTGGATCTAGGTTACTATGCCTAATCCTGGCAAGAGTGACGAAATGTTCACCTCCTCTCATGCCTCCTTTGCTATTCAAAGGTGAGGGATTTATCCAAATCTGTTTAAATTAGAATAATGGATATGATTTTGGGTATTTTATGTTACACTAATGCCAACATGTTTTATGCATGTAAACACCAGCACAATGTGGCATGAACTATGCAAAAATCAAATCCTCTAATAGTCATAAGGTAAGACTCTTGCATGTTCGGGGTTAAATTGGTTTCCAGTTGCATTGGTTCGAGGTTCCAAGGGAAGTTAGGGATTACAACTAGTTAATAAGTTCTCCAGATAAGTTTGTTTAAACCCTTATTGGGTTTGTACTAGGATGCAATAGTTTATAGTGTAGGCTTCACATCCTCTCACACTCGAATGCATTTGAAAATGCAATAGTGTTTGGATGGAGACTTTACATCGTGTTTTTTTCAGATTTAAATTTGTGGTTGCCTTGGATTGTCTTACGGCCATGAGACTCTTGACAATTGAAAGTCTTTGTTAAGATCTTATCTGTGATTTTGGTTGTGGTTATTCTTTGGAAACTCAAATCACAACTAAATTATTGTTATTTACACTTAGATATTGCGATTCGATTGTGAATTTATCTCTTTATCAGAACGATCTATCCTTGGGTATGGATTCCCAAGAACATAGATTGTTCATTTGTAATTAATTATTTTATTAAATCCTGTAGATGAAATCTGTCCAATTGTAAATCTTTGTTGTTGGCCTAATAGTCAGATAAGTAACTTACTCTGTGTGTTTTCCAGATTTGGTTAATGTTGAATTTAAAACACATATTTCTGGATTTGCTGTCTCCATAACTAGTTTATTATCTTCAAAATGAATCATTTCGGCTCTACATTGTGTATCTATGAATACTTTGCTTGATTGTTTGCAATATTTTCATTTAGTTCTTTTATTTATTAGGATGTCTAGATATTCCGTAAATTGGGTGTGAATATCCAAACAGAGACTAGATTTATTAAAATATATACGTATAATATTTATGAAATGACTTATACAAAGATAGATTCTGTGTAGAATCCTTCGAATCCTAGAAGAATTTGTTGGTTTTAAAATTACTTAGATATGTTTACTAAATTCGATTATGTATACCTACATTTACAAACAATGGTAGGTTATCTAGATGTACTTAGAATATAGGTAAGTCTACGATTCTTCTACATTATATACATGATTAATTTAAACAGCTAACAGTTTATACTATGAATATATTATTGAAAATACATAATAATAATAAAAGATTAGGAATAGATGCATAGTATAATTCTAAATTTAAAATGAATTTACAAATATAGAAGAGATTTGTGATTTCCCTACATTCTTTAAAACAACAACTTATACTAAAATCATAAAGAGATTGGGGTTAGACACATAGTATCAATTCAGTTCAGAACACATTTAAAATTTAAATCTATGCTCATACTATAATTATCAGTACTAAATAGTTAAGAAATTTAGTAGGGAACCAAACACCACTATAAGAAAACAAAAATGAATTTGTCGTCCCTCCCAACCAACTCCTAGAGCAGCCAAGTCTTACTTCCTCCAGAACCCCCGAGCCTATTTGTTGAACCACAAGGACAAAATCCGATCAATGCGCCATCTCTTTGCATCAACAAATCAATTCCCCATCCATCGTCAACCTCATGCTTGCTTGATGGAGATACTATTTTATAGTATTTTTCTTAGGGCTTGGTCATTTATGAGCCTCCTGCTCTTTAGCACTCCACAAGGAGTGCTGACCTGATTTTGGGGAAGATGCCTCCTACGTCACTTAAGTTCTCACTCTGCAACTTTCTCCATTTTTCATTTCTCCTTGTGGGTCAGCAAACACTCTTTTAACAGCTACTTCAATTCTGTTTCCTTTCAGCCTTTTAATTATTCATTAATTTAGTAATAATCTCTTTACATTCATTTTGATCTTATTGTCAAAATCTTAAAAACAAATATTCCAAGTAATAATAAATTACAATTATTCAGTTTATTACATCTATGGATTCTCTAATGCTGCCAACTTGAATAATATATTTGTGGTTTTACTCCCCTACTATATCCCATCCTCATGTTAGGTGGTCAGTTCCAACAACAAATTCAATCCAATAGTTTTGGAAAATTCAAACCAGTTTTTATGGTAGATAGGGTTTTCATATTTGGTCTTTTGGTAATGGAAAACATTCAATCCTACGGTTGTGTGTCCCATACATGTAGTTCTTCCCACATTGATTATACCCTGCACTAGTAAACATGAATGTTCACACTTAAATATGCCCATGGTGCACATGCCATAGTCAAGATTTTTGTTCATGTTTCCTATCTCGTAATTAATTAAATCCATTATCAGTGGTTAGGGAGGCCATGGACATCCTGTTAAACCACCGAAATCCCCTCTCGGTATTTCATATCTTCCATGTATGAGGTTATTCTCACAATTAGAATTTTCTCCCTTCTTGAATGAGTCACTGACTACTTCCTAAGAATGTAGTTCTCTAAATTAGTGTTTCATTATTTTTACAATTTGCCTAGGACATAACCACATGGAGTTTATAGGTATTTTTTAGGTATTTTGTACCCTTTTTTCTCATAAATATATATTGGATTGTTTCTCTTTAACATTTTTATTGAATTCTTGATGACTTTTATCATTTTTAATGTTTTGGAAAATCCTTGTATTTTTTCCCTTTTCTAATGGTTTTTAACATAGGATTATCTTTTCAATTCTCACTAGCTCATTCTGTTATGGTGTGGGTCTCAATAAAGAGGAGACCTAGGTGCAATTCCCCTTAGGGGTGAGCTAGTTGGGAGGAGACACCCAAAAATCCAACCAATTCAAGGTTTCAGTGTCCTAGACCAGGTGCGATCCCCAGGTGATTTTAACGGATTATATTCCCTTAGGTCACGGTTTCTTAGAACAAAGGCCACTCCTGCAAGTGAAGGAGATTCTAACAAACAAACAAAAAACATAAGATTCCCTTCTTTCAACAAAACAAAAAAGAACATGGCCTAGGGCATTTCCCTTATATTATAAATCACTAAATAAATAAATAAAATTTAGGTTCACGTCCTTACAAGCATGAATTTTACCTAAGATCTTTTTTTTTCGTTAGCTGCAACCAAATTTTCTTCATGAAATATTGCATTCCACTGAGACATTCGAAATACACTAAACTTTAATTTGACTTAATTGTTGTAAGCCCCGACAAGAGGTCCTAGATTACTTAAAGCTTACCGTTCTCATTACAACGTTCATGTTGCAAATATGTATTTTTCCCACCAATGTCTTCCTCCAAAGTTGTGATCTAATCATGGATTTCTTTGGGTTTTAGAGCTAACTAACCAATGTTGTTATCCCTTCATAGCAAGGTTGGTGCTTCTAAGATAAGCCAATGTTTATTTCAATCTCATCCAAACTTATGACATGCCATTTTCCAATAGGATACCACCGTTTTCCAATATTGATGGTTGATGAATAATATTTATTATGTATATGTCTATGCATATAGACTAAAATATAAATAACTTAATTTTGCAACCATATTTGTATTTATAAGTGGTATTTGGAAAATTTTAGCCAAGATTTAGAATAACCATGAGTATAGCATGGTAAACAATAAGGAGGCCTTGGATAACACAGGTTGGAATGTGTAATGTTAATTTTGGAAGTGTAACAATGTCTAGTATGATGTCGCAAGATATTATGATGTATTATTATCTAGTAAAAGAAGGCATAATTTTCTTGTATTATGTAAAAGGATTTATCTCACATGCATCGTGGAGTAATATTCTCCTATTACCATTCTTTATATAAGGGAGGTGGAAAATAATTTATCTCACATGTATTGTGGGATGTAAATCTTCCATACCTATAGCTATATAATAGAGGTGAAGGAGACCATTAGGGTATGATGTTGAGATATTATGAACATTATTGTAAAGTTTTGATAAGCATATGTAGGTGGTGCTCAAGTGTAAGCGTGGAGAATTTTGAAGAATAAAGAATATCAAGTCTTCATGTGGATGTTTCCCCACTTGGGGTTTTACCACATATATTGTGTACTATATTTTTCTAATTTACATGTTAGTAAGTTTATTGTTACATATATTTATGAATATTTCTCCAAATATCGGTTTATCTAAATATTGATTTATTGCTATATGTTTCTCCAAAAATACTATTTTTTTCTTGGAGTAGGGACACAAAGGTCTCCAAGATGAACAAAAAATACTAGCTACTCAAATCACTAATTGCCTAAGATTTGGAAGAGAGAGACTCAGCAACAAACATAGATCATGAGGAAATTGAAACTTACTGAAGAAAAATATGTTGGGCCCTAATCAACGTTAATCAAGGTTTAAAAGTTGTGGTGGTAGAGGATGAATCTGAACCTCAAGGAAATGGGCCTAGTGAGTTGCAATTTAATGAAAATCAAAAGTACTCTTGACCCAAATTTATCATCCTCAATTTAGACACCAACAATGAACAACAACCCAAACCTCCCAGCTTGCAAGGTGAACTCTAGTTTTTTGTTTTTTCTTATTGGTTATGACAAGGGTCTACCAAGACCCTCTATCATCACAATATTACTTATCAAAGGGTTAATGTCAATTCCTCCACCTTAAACTTTGTAATATGTTTAAATGTTAATTCTCAATACAACAAGTCAAACTATCAAAATCATATATTTTTACCTTTGGTTTAGATGGTTTCTCTATTCATAACAATTATAGTATGTTTAAATGTTAATTCTCAATACAATAAGTCAAACTATCAAAATCATATATTTTTTCCTTTGGTTTAGATAGTTTTTCTATTCATAACAATATATCACAATATAGATATTCACACCAATTCACTAAAACAATTGAGAACATTCCTCTTTTAATGAATTTAATTTTTTTAAATTAATATAAATTAGTAATTTAAAATAAAATAAATAATTTATAAAAAAATATTACATTTGTTATTAAGTTA
>LPNX010228826.1:56558-99272 GCA_001517045.1 Pseudotsuga menziesii | reverse complement strand
GAAAAACTGCCGAAAAATAACTAGGAAACTGCCACAATGAACAATTGTTTTGAGCCAGTGGAATAGGTGGGTGGCCACCGATCTCCATCTGGATCATTAATATTACTTCCAAAAAAACATAAAGGAAGGTAACTAAACGTATCATGTGGCTAGTTTTTTGCTCTGTCTTATTTGTATTCGTAATCTTATGAAATTTTATCACACTCAAATATACATTTCAAAGAGAGATGATTTCAAAATGTATTCACTATTCAAAATTTCAACAATATTGTGAGTAATAGCGCAGGTGCCCTCATCATTATATAATATTTAGTATTAAATATCACTTTGAGTGTATTTATAGATTAACTCTAAGACACTTATCCTAAAAAAATGAATGTATATATATTCTTTAGAGGGGCTTGTTCATGAAGATTTAAAAATTAGCATAGATCCATTTTAAACTTAAATCTAAGAGGGATCTAATTTCTTGAGGTATACATTTTGGATATCTCTCGATAGAACTGGGCTTAAAATGTATTTATGCTAGTTTAATTTTTTTTAAGTTGATATGTAATTTATATTTTTTATTTTTTATTTTTTAATACTTTTTGTTTATGTTGGCTGCATAATGTGACTAACGTGACAGGATCTCCCCCATACTGAGTTGGAGAGTACCTCACTTCTCTCGATGCAAAGAATTTTTATCTATTTCCTTAACTTCTTCAAAAAGTACATATAATGTCTCTGGTAACTATCCTCATAATGTGAGCTTGCTTATACAAGTTTTATGGAGTTCATGGTGAGTAGACAACCTTCATGTAGAGATTCGAGATGCTCAAAAATATATGTAATGACGTCACTTATAGGATGATGAAATATTGTTTCTTAACTAACAATTTTAATTGAGAGTGTTTTTCAATAGTATTGGTAGTCTGTGTATTCAAAATATTAGCACATGATACTTACATAGGTTGTAAAATGGATATTTATATTTTAACAATATTTTAATTTATATATATATTATTATTATTAAATTAATATTTATATAACTTATTTCTTTTATATATAAATTTTCAAAATAAAATATTAAATTCATATACATAATACAAAATAACAAAATTAATGTATAGCACATGTTAAGGCAAATAACTAAGCAACTTCTACTAATGCTTAAGGAATTGTGGTTCCTAATTGTGAGAGTGTTGTTTGAATTTCTTGATTATGGATTATGTTTTTGTGTGATGAGAGACAAATAACATTATTATTCTTTCTTTTTACTTTTGTCGTGGATTAGGTCTTTGTGTGATGAGAGAGAAAATAACATTATATAAGGTTTAAAAAGAATTTTGGATATTTTTTTACCCAAGTAAACAACTTTTTAACTAATAACTCATTTATGCATAAATTAATGAATTAAATCATTATTACAAAATTTCTATAAATATAGAAATTAACATTGTCTTGTCTTGTTACTTAGCTTTTTATTTTGTATTTATGAGGAGCAAGGTAAATACATTTTATTAGTCCATTGTCTTATTACTCGACCTTTTAAATTTTGAATTTGTAAAGAGAAATGTAAATATATTTCATTAGTCTTTAGTTGAGATGAGAGATTTAGAAATTATATCATTTTAAACAATATTATTAAATGGAAGATAAGTTGGATGTCGATATCTTTTAGTATTTTCGAGAAAGGGGTAAAATGTACACTCAATCTATTTGTCAACTGGGTCAAAAAAAAATATGTGGAGGGAAGGGTGGCTAGTTGGGATTGGTCGGACATTGGGTCGATTGTTGGAATAGTCATATGTGAGGGAACTTCGAATGTGAGGGAACTTCGAATGGCTCATATTCATATTTCAAGGGGTAGATGAATTAGCTTGGGTCTATCATCAATCGGGTGGGCGATATACTGCTCAACTGGTCTACTTGGAAATTATGGACGATCACCATCGGAAGAAGCTATGGAGGGTCACTGCTCCTCCAAAAAGCACCAAGTTTGTAGGGTTGTTTTTAAACAAACATACACTTACTTGGGACTGAATTCAACTACACACCAAATGTGGGAGCATTTGTATGCTATTTAAAAGGGATACGGGGACAAACAACCACCTCTTTCTTTCTTGCTCCTATACAAAGCAGGTTTGGGCAAAGTTAGAACAAGCTTTAAGATTTCAGGGGACTTGACACAAAGACTCGATAGTGGCTTTCTTTGAAAACTTTTTTCATGAAAGGAACTGTTATATATACAATAATTTTATAATAAATAATATAATTTAATTAGATATTAAATGAAACTAACCATGAGGTGTGACTTTTCATGAAGTCACCTCACAACCTGAATCAAAAGAATATATATACTTCAGATTTACTTCTAAATTATCATCGAAGCTTTTAAAAATATATATATTTTATCAAATCAATTATTTTATTATTAGCTTCAGTTTTCTTCTTGTCGCATTGGTATCAGAGCAGTCGACGCCTGCTGCACAAGTCGTCGACGTCAAGGTCTTGGACGCATGCCACTGCACCAGCTTCAACTCTCTGTCGACATCTCTCCTCACCTCTCGTTCTTTCCCGCCTGCACTGCATGTCATCCTCCCTGCACTCCCACCCCATATCCTTTGCGCCCACGACCTCCATTTCCCCCCATGCACTCCATTCTCCCTATGTTCGATAGCTACTCCGTCTCTCCTCACCATCTCATTCCTTCGGCTCCTCCTCTGCATACCATTATGGTCACTTCCTCCACGTTGTGTTCCCCTTCCTTCCGCTCATCTGCGCAACCCCTCCTCCTGCTCCCGCTTTCCATACACGCGCCAACAAACTTCCCTTCACGTCGTCCAACCTGCAATCCATCCTACGCCACCTTCGTCGCTACCACCAAACCTACGATTAAGTTTAAAAAATTATATATATATATATTATTAAAAAAAAAAATTATTATTATTATTATTTTAAAAAAATAGTGGCCAACTAGCTTCAAACAGCCAACAAGAATAAATCAAGATTCACCACAGAAAATATCTCAATAGTCGTCAAAATGGGAGATATCAACGCCATACTAGACCAATTAGACAAGAAATATGCACAACTCAAAGTGGACATTGACAAAAACAATAACGATCTAACAAGGCTCAAGGCAGGACTAAATCAAGGCATAAGTACATTGCAAGCAGAACAAAGGAAGACGCAAGAAACTCTAAACATTATCTCATCCAAACTACCGACATACACCTCAAATCCCCCACCTAGATATAACCTAGACCCTTTCAGTACACCTCCTCCAAATACGCCTAAATCGTCAGGTCAACCCAACACAACACCACCACACGAAGTTCCCATATTTGACATTCCGTCGATATCAATTCCCCAAGCACACAGATACCAGATATGGGTGAAATTAGATTTACCCAAATTTGATGGAGATGAGAAGCAATGCATCGCATGGATCAATAAGGTCAAGGAATACTTTGATATCCATCATATACCTTATGACAGCGAGAAGATTAAGTACGTCACCATGTAGTTAGAGGGAAATGTGTACATGTGGTAGAAGACAACAACTCAAGTATGTTTCTTTAATTGGAACACCTTTAAAAATGATCTTCTTAAAAGGTTTCAAGGCATAACCGAGAAATACTTATTTGCCAAGATCACTAGGTTGCAGTAAAAAGGCAGTATAGATGAGTACACATGTGGATGGGAAGCTTTGGAAACTCAAGTTCTAGAACTAACCGATGACCAACGCTTGCAATCACACATACATGGACTAAAACCGCACATTTGGAAAGAGTTGGAATTACATAACACTTCTACCATGGGGGAGGAAAGACGAAAGGCCAAGATCATCGAGAACAAGTTTAAACGATCCAATCAAGGTAGTTTCGACAAAAACTATTCCAAAAGGAATCCTCCCCAATCAACGAATACCGGAACTTCAAGGTATACACCGCCGCCTTTAAGAGAAGGAGCAAAACCTAGTTTAAAATCCCAAAGGATGAGGGAAGGAAAGTGCAAATATTATCGAGAAAAACGGGATCCTAAGCACAGAGGTTTACAAAGAAGCAACCCCCAAAAGTTGTATGTGTGTGAAGTTGAAGAAGAGGAAAAAATATCAGAATGTGAAGAGCCAAGTGAGGAAGATACAAGAACCCAGCATGATTGCCACTTAGAATTAGAAGATGATACACCAAAGATCTCATTAGCTGACATTACATGGATATTCCAACCACAAACACTGAAGCTAAAAGGACATAAAAAATAACAATGTTTCGATTCTCATAGATAGTGGCAATACACATAACTTTATTAATGTTAATAAAGGTATTCAACTTATTATTTTATCCAATGCCTAACATGAAAGTTATGGTAGCATACAGCAAGAAGATTGAAAATGTGGGAAAATGTCACAAGGTTAAATTACAAATGCAAGAGTATAATCTAGAATTTGACTTCTTTAATGTACCTCTTGGAGGATTAGACGTTGTGTTGGGAATCCAATGGTTGCAAACATTGGGTACTTACTCTGCTAACCATCAAGAGAACTTCATCCAGTTCAATTGGATAGGGAAACAGTACAAGTTGTACAGTTTCCAACCACCCCAAACGCAACTGATTACATCATTTCATATGGAAAGGCTAATTCGAAAAGGAGCACATGCTTACGTAATTCAATGTTAAGAGATGGAGTTGCTAACATGTGCAAGATATGACTGCAACTCTCTTGAGATACAAGACCTAATCCAAAAACATCACAAGGTGTTCCAAGAGATATCGATGGAGCTCACACTAAACAGGAAGACAGAGCACTTAATTGAGCTAGAGCCAAGGGAAACGCTTGTAAACATCAAACTTTACAGATATCCTCATCATCACAAAACACAGATTGAGAGGTTGACCCAAGATTTGTTAAAATGTGGTGATCCAGGAGGATCCAAGAAGGCAAAATTTTGAAGTCCTCCAATCTCATCAAAACTANAGGTATCATTGTATCATTGCCATGTATTTTGCTTCATGCTGAGATTATAGATCGGCCCTCCTATTGAGAAGCAGGCCCGGAGACGTAGTCCATCCTGGAGGAACTCCGTTATCAACTTGTTGTCTTTATGTGACTGTTGTCTATGCTGTTTGGTTCTCTTCTTATGGATTTGTGAGCTTTGTTCATGCTCTTTATGCAATTCATGTTAACGTCATAGAGTAGCAAAGATCTTTGTTTCCGGATCATGTGGAGTCATTTCAAAAAGCAGAAGCACTTATGTCGCTCCAGTAGTTCTAGTTCGAAAGAAGGATGGGTCCTTCAAGTTGTGCATAGATTATAAAGGACTCAACAAGGTCACAATTAAGAATAAATTCCCTATTCCGTTCATCGATGAGATGATGGATGAACTTCATGGTGCCAGTTAATTCTCAAAATTATATCTGAGATCAGGATATTACCAAATCAAGGTTAGATTAAAAGGCATAACCAAAATGTTTTTCATACTCATGAGTGTCATTACAAGTTCAAGGTAATGCCCTTCGAGCTAACTAATGCTCCAGCCACCTTTCAAACCAAAATGAATGAATTGTTCCTACCATAATTACGAAAGTTCATATGAGTATTTTTTTATGATAACCTCATATATATCAAAACATGGGGAGAGCATGTTCGACACTTGGATCAAGGCAATTAATGAGTGTCCCCAACTAGATAATATCTCAAAATTACAAGGGTTTTTAGGTTTAACAGGGTACTATCGAAGGTATGTGAAAAATTACGCCCATAAGACGCCCCCCTTAACAAACTTATTGAAGAAAAATGCATTATGATGGAATGATGAGGCAGAAAACTGCTTTGAAGCATTAAAGAACAATATGTCATCAACACTGGTATTAGCAACCCCAGATTTCACAAACCTTTTATCATTGAATGCGATGCTTCAGGATTCGGGATAGGAGTAGTCTTGATGCAAGAAGGACATCCGATAGATTTTGAAAGCAAGAAGCTCAATAAAAGAGAGAGTTTGAAATCCACGTATGACAAGGAAATGCTTGTCATTATACATGCTCTAACAAAATGGTGACAATACTTCCTAGAGAAAAAAATCTTGATAAGAACAGGCCATAATAGTCTTCAATATATCCTTGGGCAACAAACATTGTCGACTGAACAACAGAAATGGATAGAAAAAATTGCTACATTTGACATGGAGATACTACATAAGAGAGGAAATGACAATGTAGTTGTTGATGCCCTTTCCTAAAAAGATGAGGGATTCAAAGCTTACGCAATCTTAGTTGCAGTTCCAGAGTGGTTAGACGAAATCCAAGGAGAATATGCCGAGGATCCAGACACCTACGCCCTAATTAATGATCATAATCAGGGTCCAAAATTCGAATGGAGAAATGACATCCTTTGGTATAAAGGAAGAATCTATATAAGCCCTACATCTAGGTTTAAAACCAAGGTGTTGAAAGAATCTCATGATTCCCTAGCCGCCAGACATGTAGGTTTTTTCAAAACTTACTACAGTGCAAGACAATCCTTCTACCGGAAGGGGATGTATAAAAACATTCAAAGGTATGCCACCAAGTGTGATACCTGTCAAAGAAACAAAAGCGAAAATGTCATGACTCCAGGGATACTCCACCCGCTTCACATTCCAACCCAAAAGTGGGAAGAAATTTCCATGGATTTTATTGAAGGGTTACATGTATCCAAAGGCAAGGACAATATTTTGTGGTAGTGGACCGATTAATTAAATACGCCCATTTCATGGGAATTAAGAAAACTGACTCCGCCAAACAAATTGCTGAATTATTTTGTAAAAAATATTTACAAATTACATGGATTTCCCAAAGTCATCGTTAGTGACAGAGATTCCAAATTCATAAGCATTTTTTTAAAGGAATTCTACAAATAAGTTGGGATCGCTCTTAACATGAGCTCGTCCTATCACCCCCAAACAGACAAACAAACAGAAGTTGTTAACAAATGTGTGGAAGCCTATCTCTGTATTTTCGTCGCTGACAAGCAGAATAGATGGTTGCAGTGGTTACATCTTGCAGAGTGGTGGTATGACTCCACCTATCATACATCAGCCAAAATGACACCTTTTCAAGCATTGTATGGTTATGTGCCTCCTCGTTGAAAGGAACTCGTTCAAGGAGATACAAAAGTCCCTGCAGTAAAAATTCAACTTGAAGAAAATCATAAGGTAATGCAAGTACTCGGGGGTAATTTTACTATGGCACAAAATCCTATGAAACAATGAGCAGATCAACATAGGACAGAAAGAGAGTTTGAAGTATCAGATTGGGTATTTGTGAGACTTCATCCATACAAACAATTGTCGCTTAAGCAACAAGGAAAGAATAAAAATTAGCTCCCAAGTTTTATAGGCCATACCAAATTATCCGAAAAATTAACTCGGTAGCGTATGAATTGAAGTTTCCAGACAAGAGTCGAATTCATAATGTTTTTTCACGTTTCAAATCTCAAAAGACAATTGGGTCAACATCAAACTACTCAGATGACACTTCCTACGTTGGATGAAGAAGGGAAACTTGTATTACAACTAGAATCCATCCTCAACATCAGAGAAAGAAGATTACACTCTCGCATGATCAACGAATACCTTGTTAAGTGGAAGAACTGTCCAAAAGAAGATGCTTCATGGGAAATCGAGAAGTTCATTCAGCAACATCCATTATTGCCCTACTTTGAGGACAAAGCGTCTTGAAAGAAGAGGGCAATGCTATATATAAAATAATTTTATAATAAAAAAAAGATATAATAAATAATATAATGTATTAGGTATTAAATGAAACTTAACTATGAGGTGTGACTTTTTATGAAGTCACCTCACAACCTGAATCAAAAGAATATATATACTCGGGATTTACTTGTGAATTATCATTTGAGCTTTAAAAAAAAATATCAAATCAATTATTTTGTTATCAACTTCAGTTTTCATCTTACTGTAGGAACTTAAGCCTTTTCGATCTCTGCCACGTTTGGCCTGCTGGGGACTATGGCTTTCATGAAATTTGATTTTCTTTGATGAGAAATTACATAATCTATGCTCAGATAGTGGTACTCTTGAGTTACTATACACGACTACTTTCTATAAATCCTATCAAAGTGATCAAGCCCTTGATTATCAACAAGTCTGATGCATGGTGTTTCTACGGTGGCACTTGTCAAGGAGAGGATCATATGTGCCGCATTAGCTACATCTTGTTTTCAATTGATAACCATTATTATACTAAAAAGGCACCTTTAGGTTTGGGCTCGAATAATTTAACAGTCTAATTTTTTGTAGATGGAAAGATCCTCGGGAAACCCAACAATACTTCCCCACATTCGTGGATGGTAGAGGTGGTAAACCGCCGATCATCCTAGCAGAAGGCCTAACCCCAGAGGACTCAAGGCTCGAACCCATGACCTCCCTCCAAACCGAGAGAGTGTGCGCACGTCTTACCAATTGAGCTAACCCTTGGGGCTTAAAAAACGTGGATCGAACACGCGACCTTCAGATCAACTTTATTTTATCTTCTTCAATTGGATTTGGATCTCTAGGTGAGTCGCTTATATGTTTATTGTGATTCTTTATTAACCATCAAGTGGATGAAGGATGAGTTACAAATCCATGATGATGGGTTGATCAATCTCGTTAGGCAATTAACTGACATTAGGCATCTTTTTCAAGACATTTCTTTTTCCCATATTTAATGCCAACATAATGTCGATGGTGATGCCTCAGCCAAACAGGTGGTCACCGGGGATCTCAGTCGGATTTTTCAAGATGATTTTAGGGATGACACTTTCGTGTTCTCCGTGATTGTTAATTCTTTGTAAACTCTTATTATGATATGTAAAATGGTTTGTTAATTTGCTAACGTCTGTTATTTTTTTTATCGTGTAGGGAAACAGTTTCGAGGCCTCATCCAAACAAGCGATCACCATGGATCTAGGTCGTATTCTTTAGAATGATTTTAGGGATGGTACATTAGAATGGTTTATTAATTTCCTATCTTTTGTTATTTTTTAATCATGTGGAGAACCATGTTTCGAGGCTTTCTTTGTCTAATTATAAAGATTTATGTAACTTTTCAAGAATAAGCTTTTTTGGAGGGACCATTTAACTAGGGAAGATGTGATTGAAGTTTTTTTTATCAATTTATATATTATCATATTTTTATAATTTTAATAAATAATATAATAATATCAATTTCTTATCCTAACATAAATACATTCAAAAATTAATTGTATATTTAAATGTATTTTGAAATAAATTAAGAAATAAAAATAATAATATATATTATTAATTATCTTATTTTTAATAATAAATTTAACTTATGAAAAAGAAAAGAAAAATATATCTTGTAATTGTTGTAGAGGGTTTTAAGCCTAGTCATTAAGATGGTGAAAATAAAATGACAAATGAAAAAGATGAAAAGAGGTGGAGATGGAGGATAAGAAATATGAGAACCTATCATATGAATATAATAATTACAAGGTTTATCACATAAAGATATAATATATTATATTTTGAAAAAAAATTATATTTTTTTAATATTTAATTATTTATTAATAATTTAATAAAATAATATTTTAAATGTTTTAATATTTATATAAATTGTAAAATGCCAAATTGATATGTGATTTTTTTTTAAACACCATATGAGAAGGTGTTATTATTAATTAAAAATATCAAATTTGCAATACAAAGTAATTTTTTTGGTTATATTATTATAAATAATAATAAAAATACAAACCTTTTTTGGTTACTTTGCAAGATATTATTATAAATAATGAAAAAATCAAGTTTAATGAAAGCAATAATTTTATTGAAGAAACTTTTTTTCACTTTGTAAGAAAATAATATTTAAATTAATTAATTATTTAGTTGTTATAGAAAGAAAATATCAATTTCTAAACCAATTAAAAATAACTTTTCTTTTTATTATATTGTTAAATGTTTATATTTTATAATGTGGGGATATTTCAGTTATTACATTCATAAATGTTTATATTTTACAATTTGGAATTTTAAATTGCAAATAAACAATTATAAAAATATATCAAAAATATCTCAATTCATAATAGATAATGGTACTTCACACTTTTTTTTCAGTAATGAAAAACAACTTTATGTTAAAGTAAAGTTGTATCTGATTTGCATTAATATCAAAGATAAAAAAGGAGATCTTCAAAGTCTATGACTGGAAGAGAACTAGTAGCACATCCTCCCCATACTAATCAACTTCGAACCAAGGGATTGTCCTTTGCCAAAAAAAACATACACAGAAATATACAAAAATCTGATAAAAAAAACAAACTTTTATCATCAGTCTTCCTTAACATTGGAGCGAATAGCAAAGAGGTTATTTAAACAAATCCATATGGCATGTTTGATAGCATCAGCCTGCAGAAACAAAAAACAAAAAAAAAAGGAGAAAGATAGTCTACCATCCATCGTACCCAGCTCCCGCTTAGAGAGAGTATCAGCTTCAACGTTCAGTTCTCTGTAGACATGATTGAAAAATAAGAAGGTGAAATCTTTCATCAAACTTTTAGTATTGTTTAACCAGTGATGGAGCTCCATTGACATGACTTGTGCATCCCTCATTGCCCAATTTATGAGAACTTGAGAATCACCTAAGACCTGTAGGTCTTTTATACCTCAGATTTTGGCACAAGTGAGTAAGCTCCACAAGCCCACCACTTCAGCACGAGTGTTTGTTCCAATTCCAACCTTTAACCATCCCTTGATGACTTTGTCATTTCCCATCTTGATAACTATCACAGCCCACAAACACCGTTCATCGTTGCCCATCAAAGAAACCAACAGGGTGCTCATGCAAAAGAGATGGAAAAGTGCATAGATTTCTTCTTCTACAAGTTTTCACTTTGATCCACTCAGTGAAAGTTGATAAAATATTCATATAAATATTCTTAAGTCTTTTGCATATAATTTGAGAATATGGAAGGGTTCTTTGCTTTCCAAACCTCCCAAATCACAAAAACTGGGAGATAGCATAATTGTGACTTTCTCTTGTGCCATTTCAGCAGATTGTCCTTGACCAATACAACATCCCAGCTATGTTCAAACTTAAAGAAATTCATTAATAAAATCCAAATATCCAAGAAAAAAACACAATCTCCAAACATATGTGAGACAGTTTCATCCTGTTGGTGGCACAAAAAACATTTTCCATCTCCCAAGAACCCCCTACTTTGTAAGACATCCCGAGTCAAAATATTATTTTTCAAACATAGCAAGGAAAATCATTTAACTTTTAACAGGACAGACCATTTCCATAACCAAAGCATCCACCAGTTGGTCTCGACATTTATGTTGTACATGATCACTAAGCAATAGGCAAGTCTCGCGGTAACCTAACCTTCCCTGGCATTGAATGCCCAAACCAGTTTGTCTGAGTTTGAGCTGAGAGAGATATTCCCTTGGTAGAGATTAGAAATGTACCGATCCCATTCCTCTGCTAGACAACCCACCAGTCCCAATACCTTAGCATTTTGCCAAATGTTATTTCCAGAGACTAGATGGATATCTTTTAACACCTGGTTTTTTTTCTTATGGATTTCTTGCACTAAATTCTGGGAAAGCGGATACTTATCCCCCAAACCACATATGGGATCGATCCCCAAATATATTTGGAATCTCCTACCAACCTCCCAGCTCAAATTGTTTGAAATAATGGGGAGACTTTTAACCAGACTCTTCCAGATGGTCGAACAGGAAGTCTTAAACACTTTGAGACCTCTCAACCAATAAATGGGGTCCATACCTTTGAAATGTTTAGACATTATGAGTTTTCCCTAGAGTCTAGTACTGAATAAACTTCTCCATAAAGACCTTGCACATAATGAGGTATTGAAAAAAACAAGATGTTTAATCCCCCAACCTCCAAGATCACGAGGAAAAGATAAACTTTCCCAGAATGCCAAATGAAATTTTCCAGCCTCCAATCTACCTGCCCATAGAAAATGGAATATCTTAGCTCTGATTCTGGACAAAATCGACAAAGTGATGCAGAAAAGAGACATCCAATAAACGGGAATGCCTTGCAGGACTGAGGAGACCAAGATTAGTTTGCCACCTACAGAGAGCCAATGATAAGACGAGTTGTTAATTTTGCAACTGATACTCTTTAAAAGCCACTCCCATTCTTTGGGTCTGTATCCATTGGGTTTACAAAAACTCAATAGTAACACCTGTAAGTGTTGTCATTCAACAAAATATCCTCCTCCAATAATGACAACATCATCAACGAATAAAAGGTGGGTGATAAATAACCCCTAGAAACCTTTAGCCCAGAGGAATTCTTTTGAGCCCTTCAATTGCTAAGATAAACAGATATGGTGAGAGCGGACAACCTTGTCGTATGCCCGTCTTACCTTTGAAAGTTAGAGAAGGCACGCCATTGATGAGAATGGCAAATCTAGCTGAAGAAACACAACTCATAATCCATTCCACGATGTCATGAGATACCAGTTTGAACAAAAATTATCTTAGATAAGACCAATCCACTCTGTCGTATTCCTTCATCAAATCAAGTTTAAGGAAAAACGCAGTCTTTTTTTGGACTTTGGCAGAGTGTAAACATTCTTGAACAACCCCTGCTGCATCAGTAATTTGTCTATTTGGCAAAAAAGCAAACTGTTCATCAGAAATGAACTTACCCATATATGGCTTCAATCTTTCAGCTATAATCTTGGAGACGAGCTTATAAAGTAAATAACACAAAGCAATAGGCCAAAAATCATTAAAGGAGTCGGGTGGTCCTTCTTGGGGATTAGAGTAAGGTACGTATAGTTCGGGACTTCGCTAATTTTCTTTTGAAGCCGAGTCTCTTCCACCGTTGTAGTGATCTCTTTCCCAAATAGGTCAAAGAAATGCCAATAAAACTCCACCGTCCAGCCATCGAGGCCTGGACTCTTGTCCCTCGCAAACAGCTTCAAAGTATTTTTAACCTCCTGCAAAGTGAACGGTTGTCCAATAATAAGACAGTGATCAACCTCAAAAAAAAGGAAAATTTTGTATAGTTTTCAGTTGGTCCATCAAATTCAGCCCCTGAGGCTGAGAGAACAATGATTTATAATGGTCGACAGTAGCATTTTTGATAGTTTTTTAATCCTCATGATGTCCCCATTATCAGAACAAATATCCTAGTGTTAGACAATCCTCTGTGATTTGCGAAATTGTAAAAAAAAATTGAATTATTGTCTCCTACAGCCAGATTGCTCGACTTTTTTTTTTAATAAGGTCTCTTCCCTTTGTCTTAAAAGTTCGCTTCTAATCGTTTCCATATCCTGAAGTCTCATTTTTTTTATCATAAGAAAAAAAGAGATCGTCCACTATATTAGAGAGACACTCAATTTCATTATCAATCTCCTCCAACTCCTTACCATCATCTGCTTTTTTTTTTTCAATTTCTTCCAATCGTGGACTTCATATCTCAATTTTTTCAACTTATCATTCAACCCATACATCAATGAGGAGTAATGGGCTTAGAGAAATTTTGCCATCGTAGCTTACCTATTTAACTATGAAAATAATATATTAAAAATATGATTATCTTTATCTAATATAGATATCGGTATGGACATTTCTACATTCGATCCATGAATTAGCAGTCTCAATTGCTCTAAATTATGGATGATTAAACTTCTAAAACTTGCAGATACAGATCGGGCCAAAATCCATCACTCTTCTTGATGTCATGACCTTGAACTTGTCTAACCAAAATTCATTCAAAAGCTTGACACACCGGTAGCAGATTAACACTCAATTCGACACACAATGAAGTAATAAACATCACTATGCTCTCGTTCTCGTTCTCAACTGCAACTCAGCAATAACCACCAAATCTAATCCAGTAATTGCAATAATCTTGTGATTGCGTTTCTCAGTAGATTTTGAATGACAAAATCATAAATGCATCGGGCTTCTCAAGCTTAACAGGTAATGCATTTCAAACCCCAAAGTCCTCAGCAACTTGCAAACGTCTGGAGATTCAATACCATATCCAAATACCTCGCGGATCACAAAAGACCGCCTACGAAATGATGCAACTTGAAAATTTGATTTAAAGCCGGACTGAAAGGGGTTTGAAAAATGCAAACTAGGAAGGATCTAGAGAGCCCACTTCAAAAAATGCTTTTAAATTTGATAAGAGTTATCCATTGAGTTTGCAAAACATTTAATAAGGCTACAGCAAACTAGAATCAAAATACAAGAAGCTTGATTCAACATCCAAAAGTCATCAAACCTATTGCAACCGCATTAAATGCTTTACAACTCAATAAATAAATCTGTGAAATTTCACAAACAAACCTAGACGGTTAACAGCACTTGCACTTGCACTTGCACGCACCCAGTAACCATACATGATGACTGCACCAGTCTGTTGGGCACGAGAGGGAAAGCGGGACCCTTATGAGGACGGCGTGACCTGTAATGCTACCACAACCCCAAGAAAATCAGATCTTCCAAATGGAAAAAAGCCAAAGGCAATTGCATCAATCAGAAGAATAGATATAATCCACTCTTATCATCATCCGCCTGTCAGCTATTCCCTCCATCTACCATTCAACACTCAGTCACATCTTCTCCTTTGCTGCTGCTCTTGATATTCCCTCTCACCATTTCCCCTCTTCTCTGAATGTGGACTGCCCTTTTTTCATTCTGCTGAAAACTTTATTTGCCAGGTACCCAATTTTCTATCACCCATGGCGAACAGAGAAGACATTATTGCGGAGTTTCCTGGTGGAGTTGTGAGGCTGTACGAAGATGGATCCATCGAGCGCCGCCATGGCATTCCAGTCCCGTGCTCTGAGGGTGACTTCGTCGATGGCGTCGCTTCCTTGGACATAACGCTCGACGACGCCACTGGCGTATGGGCGCGCATTTTCCTTCCCGATTGTGCCATCAACGACGATTCTTCGACTAAATTGCCAGTTGCCATTCATATTCACGGAGGCGGGTTCTGCATTGGGAGCCCTTCGGACCGAGAAAATGATTCCCTCTGCCGTCGAATGGCCGTGGACGCGAGGTCCATATGGGTTTCAATCGCCTACAGGCAGGCTCCGGAGCATCGCCTGCCGGCAGGATGCGAGGACTGCATCGGAGCCATTACCTGGCTCAACCGTATCGCCCAACGCGAGATCGAATCCGAGTGGCTCTCGCGGCATGGGGACCTGGAGCGATGCTTCTTGGCTGGAGATAGTGCAGGGGCAAATATAGCCTACCAGGTAGCCCTATCTGTTGCAAGTTCTGATATCGGCCGAGCCCAAGGGCCGGCGGTGAAGATCATCGGGCTAATTTTATTGCATCCAGGATTTCTGAAGGAGGAGAGAAGTAAGTCAGAAATCGAGAACCCGCCAGATCTTGCCTTGGTGCCCGCAGACATCATGGACCAAGTTTCGATACTAGCGCTTCCGGAGGGGAGCAACAGGGATTATTATGTCTACAATCCATGGATCCCTGATGCCAGCCAGGTAGTTCTGCCTCCGGCGTTGATAACAATTGGGAAGCTCGATAAATTTTATGACAGGTCGGTGGAATTTTGTTGGGCCATGAAGACAGCCGGGCAGGATTTAGAAGTGGTGGAGTATCCTAACATGGGGCATTGCTTTCATTTGATGCCAAACTACGAATGTTGTTCTGAAGCTCTGGATCAGAGACAGAAGGTTGTCAAATTCATGAACAAGTGCCTGCAAATGCTTCAAGCAGGATCTGAAGCAAACCAGGTAAGCTGATGATTGTGTATTCATCGCTTCCACGAACTCCCAATGAAAGAGAAATTCCACAATGCTATGCTGCAAAAGTTAATTTGAGAGCAAATCTGAGAATGAAATGCTCCAATAGATTAAGGAGAATAGAAATAAAGACTTCAGTGGTCTTCCCTATCCGAAATACCATCTAGCTGCTTGAGAGGCAAATATCATTAGACATGGCCTATTTCGATTGAGGAAGAACAATGGAAGCATCCACGCTCAGCTCACAGTAGTTAAGAAATTCCAAGCCCTAAGTAAGTTTGTGGTTTATTATTGTCCAAGTTTTCTGTCGTTAATGCATTATAAAATAAGAATGTTCAATAGCTTTGGAGCCCACCAGTCACTGTTTGTGGCTGAAAACTAGTAGTTCAGAAGGTTTGTAGCCCAGCAGTTAGGATCTATTGTAAAAAAGTCTTCGTTTGGTACCAGTAGAATTCTTTTTCCGTAGAAAAAAAGCTTCAAATTAGAATCAAAATTATCATAACTGTACGTACAAATTAAGAATCAAAGTTTTCATAACTTTTTCATACAAATTAAGAATCAAAGCTTTCATGACTTATACATAAAATTCTGCAACTAAGAAGAAGGTAACAATAAGAATCAAAGTTTTCATAACTTTTTCATACAAATTAAGAATCAAAGCTTTCATAACTTATACATAAAATTCTGCAACTAAGATGGTAACAAGGTAACAGAAAAAGTTATAATAACTTTTATATAAAAGTTCTTCCACCATAACTTTCACATAAAAGTTCTTCAATCACGAGGTAACTGAAAACTTTAGAATTTCATCTCTTTCAAAGCTACGTTCATCACAGACTAAACCAGCTTAAGGGTTGAATACTACATTATTCACAGACTAACCAAATTAAATTAATATACCAGTATGAAATATTTTTAACTTTTATTGGACAAAAGAAGCATTCATGGTGAACCTTTCATTATTGCATTAAAAAAATTAAAAATAATCTATAATGCAGATATGTATGCCTTTCCAAAATGTTCAGACTCATTTATCAACAATGTATTTGTATGTATACTCTCTAGATTTAACATACATGTTTAAATCTGAGGCATTTGATTTTTCAATATCATCTTAAATTATTAAATATGTTGTTTTGTGATTTTATTTAAAGAATTTTAGTAAGAGTCACTAGTTCCACTTTTGGGATTCTAAAATAATGGTGGATTGGGTTAAGGATATTCATCCTTTATACATTATGGAGTTGCACCATTGGGCCAGGCAATTAAAAGATCTCATTTCTGTTTTTCATCAGATATAATTTAGCCATATTTACAGAGAGTTAAATACTGAGGTTGATGGACTTTCCAAGCTTGCTTTAGGGAAGGAATAGGATATAAAGAAATTTGCATGGGAATTGATTCTGGAGAGATCCATCATGGGCTATTAAGTATTGTTTAGTTTCTTCTGTCATATGTTGCTTTAAGTTATTTTAACTGGTATATAGTTAGATTTATGAATCTAAGTTTACAGGATTCAGAAATTTTGATGTAAAAAAGACTCAAGACTATATGTGGAAATATAGGCATTATATGAGTCTAGAAAATATAAAAATTAAGTACTTATGAAACAACTTTTCAATATATATAAAATTGTTTTTTGGTGTGAAAAAAAAAACAGTTACGAGGTAAACCTACAGTTTTATGCCATTGTATTCATTAATAAAAAGAATACCACCAGCACCCACCATTTGGGGATTCCCCTGTTTATCGCATGTTATTATATATTTCAGCTTTATTTTATAATTTCTCTGAAATCACTTTAGCATGTTTTATTTAAACTGCAACACTGCAAGAACTAACAAAATGCATCTGCAATATCCGGCAAATGCAATCGTGATTGCGTTTTTCATTTGATTTTGACTCACAAAATGATAAGTACATTGGGCTACTCAAGCTTAATCGCAAAGCAATCCAGGTGAACCGAAAGTCCTCGTCAACTTCCAAATGCCGGGAGCTTCAATACAACATTCCAAAGCCCGCCCATGAAATGGTGCAGCTTGAAACTTGTCTTGGTTTGGGTCTGGACTCTGGATATGAAATGCAAGTGAGCTCTGGAGGTTATGAAAAGCCAAACTTGGAAATGGGGCACCCACATAGTCCACAGATCTTGCACGCACGCAGTAACAAGACATGATAACTGGGCCAGTCTGTTGGGAAAAGCGGGATCCCAATAAGGTTGCCGTACTTGGAATGGGAACCCCAACACAATAAAATCGATTCGATTTCTCCCCTGTTTCTGTATTTTTAGCTGATTTTTACTGGAAAAACGATTTTATCTTACAAAAAGTAGATATAGAAAAACCATTTTATCTTACAAAAAGTAGATATTGAAATTTTCCTGTCACTTTTCATTTCTGCATTTAAAATCTGAGCAACAAACAACAATAATTACAAATTTTATAAACTAGGATACCTCTAAGCAGGAGAAATGAAAAGCCAAAGAGAACTTCAATATGTTGCAAAATGAAAAAAAGTTTTTTTTTCACGTAAAGGGAAAAAACAGTCCCTTGCTATTTCTATTAGAAATCAAAGGTGACTTATCCATACAATGGTTTCAGTATACATCCAAGTACTTTTCATCCACATTCAAACTACTTCTTCGCTATCCAAAGTAGCTACATATACAGTTTATAATAAACATTCACCACAATATACATATCAGTACTGTTATATGAAAAACAAAATAAAAATAGTTCAGTTGTTCTAAACACAATCAGCTTCTCAAAAACTAGTGCCATATAAACTATCCAATATCCAAGCTAATAATATCTGGTACTTCGACAAGAACAACTACTGCCCTCCAAAAATTCTTCAATAAAGATGTAACCTTCATTTATCCTTAAGCCCTTTTTGGATAATCTATCAGCAGTAGTGTTATGTTCCCTATGAAGATGCTGAAAATATATATGCTGATAAGTGTCTATGATCTCAGCAGTCCTGTTAAGCCATCCAAAAAGTTTGTTGTTTCGAATGGGATGAACCTTATTGGCCCAGCCAATAATAGCCATCGAATCACCCAGAATGCTTATGTTTTCAATATTCAGTTCTCTCGCCAATCTGAGTAATGCCCAAAGTGCCACCAGTTCTGCCTTAGTATTCGTACCAGATCCCAAACCCAGCCAAAAATGGAAGACATGATTTTTTGCCACAGTCAAAGTCCCCCCTCCTCCACAATAACCTCCTTGCTCAGCTCCATCAAATGTACCCACGATACCACTCGGAAGTAATGGAGGGCCACAATAACCTCCTTGCTCAGCTCCATCAAATGTACCCACGATACCACTCGGAAGTAATGGAGGGTGATGTATGCCAACTTTCTTCCTACTAATCGAAACATTTGGAAAATGGTTGTATAATCTAATGATCCAGCTCATGATAGCATTCAATGGCAGTTTACAGTCCTCAAAGATGATTGAGTTCCTATACCTCCACAATACCCAGATGAAGAAAATAGGTAAAGTTTTGTATAATATATGTGACTTCTGCCACTCATAGAGACAGTAATCCAGTGATCCACCACCCCAGTCATCAGGAAAATCATAATGAACCATCAACAATCTCCAGACCTTCAAAGAAAAAGTGCAGTGACAAAAAAGATGATCCACCGTTTCAGCAGCTTCCATACACAGCAGGCACATGTTAGGTCCAGTGTAACCCCTTTTACAAAGTACATCCCAGGTGAGAATGCGACCACTGAGTGCCAGCCAAAGGAAACAGATAATCTTTAATGGTGCATTCCACCGCCAAATAATCTGATGCCACCAAATACCAGTAGTCGGGCGAACCTCATCAATCACAGTACGGTAAACCTCTTCAACAGTAATCGATCCAGTTTTGCCTCTGTCCCACACCAGTGTGTCCTCACTATCCCTTAATCGGATGCCATTCTTCTCAAGTTCAGACACATATTGATTCCAAATAGTAGCGTCTCCCCCGGTGATGCCAAGTAGATTGCTATCCATCCAATACCCACAGTTGTAATCCTCCACTCTCCTAGATCGGATTTGATAGAAATACCATATATCCTGAGAGTGAAAGAAAGTTGTGTGTATGTACATAATATAATATTATTTGTTAAAAGCAAGTTTAGTTAATTTATGGTAAGCATAGTAGTCCATGAAATTGAAAAGAAACTTTATTGCAAGTACCAATAAGCAATAAATAGAAATACATGTCATCGATGGCAAGTAAAATTAAATGCACATTAATTTGTCATAAGAGAAAGTATACATATGTGAGTAAAATAATAAAAAGCTGGGTAGTGATCAAGTTTGACTATAATTATATTGGAAATCAACATTGGTATTTTCCTATGGTAGGGGAGTGGAGAGATTGAGGGTTGCAATTTTAAGTGTGAAAGGGACAAAAAACAAAGGCGTGCATCTTGCTTTTTTTGAAGTCATACATATGAAGTGTCTTTCATCTCTTCATAGCATTCTAAGGAGATCGGTAGTGCAATTCACATTCGTTCTAATGTTGCAGTGCGTGGCATTGCTATGAAGGTCGATTCTCGACATTCATTGTTACCAATTTAAATGGTTGACCTTGTTAATGTTAATCCTTGGTTTTCATGTATAGTAAATTCCCAAGTGATCTTGAGAGGGATTTGTTTCTTGTTAATGCAATTTATGGGTGGAATTAGTATGTGTTTTGGTTGAGATTGGTCCCATGGAGGCCCAATGTAATTATCACATGTGGGGACAACATAGGGTAGTAACTGAGGAGAGATAGATCCAAGTGTGTATATAATTTGCATGACCACTATGCATGCACCATTTATTAATATTGATTAGACCCATAATTTGTAGGATAACATTACTCTCTTCCCTACACAATAATATTTGTTTTCCTAGCATACTCTAAAAGTGGGGAAATGAAATGTTGAATAGAACTTCGATATGTTAAACAAATGAGATAAAGTTGTGTGTATGTAAATAATATATGTTTATGTGTTGAAAGCAATCCTAGTGAATCTATGGAGGGTATAGTAGTCGATGAAATTTAAAGGAACATTCTAGTGCAAGTACTAATAAGCAATAAATAGAAACCCAGGTAATCTATGACAAGTAAAATGAAATCTACATTAATTTGTCATATGAGAAAGTATACATACGTGGGTAAAATAATAAAGAGATAGATAGTTGTCAAGTTTGATTCTAATTATATTGGAAATCAACTTTTGTATGTTCATTTGGTAGCCAAGGAGTGCAAGGATTGAGGGATGCAATTTTAAGAGTGAAAGGGACAAAGAATGAAGGCGTGCCTCTTCATTTTTTCAAAATGTGACATATGAAATGTCTTTCATCTTTGCATAGTGTTCAAAGGGGAATGATGATGCAATTCACATTCCTTCTAATGTTGTAGTGTGTGACATTGCGGTGAAGGTCGAGCCTTGACGTTCAATGTTACCAATGTTAATGTTTGACCTTGTTAAAGCCAATCCTTTGGATTTATGGATAGTCCATGCCCAATTCATCTTGAGGGATATTTGTTTCTTGTTACTTTGATTTATGGGTGGAATTGGTATATGCTTTGGTTGAGATTGGTCACTCCATGGAGGGCTAATTTATTTATCAAATTCCAAGTGTGTATATAATTTGCATGACCAAGTGTGTATATAATTTGCATGACCACTCCAAGTGCACCATTTAGTAGTCCCGATTAGACCCATAAATTGCAAGATAGCATTACTCGCTACCCCACACATAGCAATATTTATTTGTATAGTTGATGGTCATCATATTGCTGTGCATTTGAACCATTTGTGAAATATGCGACAAATCGTGTAATAAATATAGCCAATGCTTAGAGCATGTATTTTTTATGATTGTTTGCAAGAATGTTCGTTGAAAAGACATGCATTGATTTGTCAAAGTTTGAACGCTCCTATGTTGACTATAATCTATTAGTCTGAGATTGGAGGAGGATCGAGTCTTCCAAGGTTGGTGTAGCATTGTAGATGTTTGTCAATAGATGAAGAAACTGAAGTCAGGTGGAATCAGTGCCCCTTTGATGGAAGATTTTTTTTAAATAATGACAATGGTAAAATTTGTCCACAAACACTTCCTTAGAGTTGCTCCTGCATATAGAGGTTTATTCGTCACAGCTAGGAGTGGGCTCATATCACCAACACGAATTATTGAATGGTTGTCGAGTGAGCAATTATTTTGTTATGGAAAACACTAACGCAAGTGATTATCGATCCATACAAACAATTTAGGTCCTATGAAGCTCATCACATCAATGATAATGTATTGAATATCTTTAATCTCTTCTTGGAACATTGATAGGGCATAGGGCCCTGTAAAGGATTGATGTCCTTTAAAGGAATGTGGAGCCTTGCATGTATAGTGGTTTCATGTATGTTAAACGTTGCAACTCCACTAGGGGCGAGGAGTAGTAGTGGGCTAATTTTTATAGGTTTTCATTGTAAATGAAACTCATTAAGATATGATCCATACACCATTACTAAGTAGCATTGTAAGAATGCCTTCAAGCTTGAATTGCCACCATACATTGGGATGCATATAATATTTAATATAAAGCTCTTATGACCTTACAAAACTTCAATACTTGAGCAAAGTACGATGCAAAAAAATTATCCCAGTCCATATTGATTTGGAAATATGAGCATTGGCACCCTCTTATCGGGTTGTTAAAGAACAACACATCACAATTTCAAAAGGATCCAATTTCTTCATGATTGTTAAAGCATGCTCTAGTGCTCAATATAATCCAAAGTAGTTCATGGTAGAGTAGGCACAACATAAGTTTCCTTAGTTGTTGCACTATGCTCTCAAAATTTTAGAAGAACATTTTAATGTAATGGGGACTTGCACGTCAACCTCTGATATAATGAGGATTATTGCTACTTAGTGGTGGAGGAGGTTGATGAAAATACAATTTTTTCCTTAAATTCATTTTCCTATGTGTTAAGCCCTTCTGAACCATCAACACACTTGAAACAATGTACATCCAATTTCTTAAAATATTTTCACACTTGACCCCTCACATGTGACAAGAGCCCATACCTCATCACATTTAAACTTGCTTTCATGTGACAAATGCCTAATCTAAAATACACCATTGACCCCACGCCAACACTCAATCTACATGGTGACAACTCCCCATGATTGCACAACCACTCTAACATGAGATCATTAGTCCATACTAATAATATCTTACAATCTTGAAAGGTCACCCTACTAACTAACTACGTGTTCAAGGTTAACCAAACTTACACCAATAATTAACATTAACCAAGTTACAAAAAACACATCACACCCTCACTACTTCATTTAATACATTAAAGTTATGCTACAATGACTTTTTATCACCTTCTTTATATATATATTTCAAAGCAATGCACAATGTAATCTCTAGTATCTTATTTCCACAAAATAAACAAGTGCCACTATAGTGGCTATGTCCCTGTCATTTGATGGGAACCCATGTTTGATTTACAAGTTATGATATAATACCACCGAAAATGCTAAATCTTGTAATACACTTATTCTAGGTTTTTTTGGAATGATTAGTGCAAGTTGTATTCAAACATGACATTGTGATGGAGCCACGCTTTAGCGTTGCCATGGTTGAACATAATCATAAAATTTTTGGTTTCTCCACAGAATGTTCCATAAATGAGGACACATGCTCTACATGACATTAAGACCTAAACATAAGTTCACAAACAATAATTAAAGACATTATTGACACTTTGAATCTACAATGTTTACAAAATTCATTGTACTTTATAAATTAAGTTGATGGATGTTTTGCATTTGATGTGCTTAAATAAAATGAAATTATGGTTATTGCTTTTGTTAAATATATTTTTTATTTTTTTAAAACTTTACAAATTAAGTTAATGTTAGCATTTGATGTGTTCAAATAAAATGGAATTATGGTTATTGGGGTTATTGATAACAAGTAGTAGAAACATGGTGGTACTAACATAAACAAAAATATTTAAATTGCATTTCACTTAAATTAATTTCTAGTGTTTTTAAAATTAAGCCCAAAAAACTTTCATGTCAACTCTACATGAAAAATGGCACTATTTATTAGTTCACTTTTCATCTTCCTTCTTGTTATTGTTTTGGATATTTTAACACAGCAAAGAATCAACAAAAAAGAGAGTCAACAATCCCACCTAATTTTCATCTTTTCATCTTTCAAACAAGGAACATACTCTTACCACTGCAAGGAACATACTCTTACCACTGCATGTCTTTTCATTTTGTTATGTTCTTTTTCTAAGAATGGAAATTTAACTAATACCTAACTCAAGAATGGAAATTTAGCTAATACCTAACTCAAGATTGAAAGCCACAACCAAAGCAATCAAGTTTTTAAATCTACATGAAATCTAATTAATATCAGATGTGGGTCTTCGTATAAATATTTTTTTACTTAAACTTTAATATAAAGTTATTTTTAAAACCTTATTAAAATTCAAAAATTATCAAAATATATTATTTCAATACACAAATAGTAATAATTCCAATTTCATCACCTTGCATTAATCATTTCTAAATATGTGATGGTAACCCAATAATATTAATAATACTATGATGCCTTGATGGTAACCAAATAATACTAATAATACTATGATGCATTAAGTAATATGATAAAATCTTATAATAAAATTCTTAATTAAGATAACCGTTTTTCCTTGTGCAAACTTCAAACTTTGTGTTTGCATTAAATGGCATCATGACATCCTTAAATTAGTCTATGCAAAATAGTTTTAAACAATATTTAGAACTATAAATAATTTTCATAAAATTAATTATTTACGATGTAAGGCGTTTAACAAGTGGAGTCTACTCTCCAAAATAAATGGTTTTTGGTTTTTCAGCCACGGAAGGTGTTTTTGAAAGGGATGATGTCTTTGGAGGCTTCGTCGTCAGTCACGAACCATTTAGGTGTCCTTGACTCCTTTTTAATGGCATAAAAGACAATAATGAAATAAGGTGTCATCGACTCCTCTTTAATGGCATAAAAGATAATAATGAAATAAAAGAGAAGAGCATAAAAAGGCCGTTAGGGGAGAAGAAATGTTGGGCTATTGGGCTTTTCCCAACTTCACTCCATACGATTGGAATTGAGTCTTGAAGAAATTACAAATAGTCTTCTTATATAAACCTATTAATAAAAAAATTAATTGGCTATCAATTGTCCAACACAAACATTAACACAAGAATGGCAAACAAGTTGAAACTAGAATCTATATTTATACTCCAAAATAATTTATACTATAAAATTATAGTATAAATCATTTTCATAAAATTAATTATACAATATCAATTTATTACACGGAAGGTGTTTTTTAAAGAGATGATGTCTTTGGAGGCTTCGTCGTCTGTCACGAACCATTCATGTGTCCCTGACTCCTTTTTAATGGCATAAAAGACAATAATGAAATAAGGTGTCGCCAACTCCTCTTTAATGGCATAAAAGATAATAATGAAATAAAAGAGAAGAGCATAAAGAGGCCGTTACGTGAAAAGAAATGTTGGGCTATTGGGCTTTTTCCAACTTCACTCCATAGGATTGGAATTGTGTCTTGAGGAAATTACAAATAGCCTTCCTATATAAACCTATTAATAAAAAATTTAATTGGCTATCAATTGTCCAACACAAACATTAACACTAGAATGGCAAACACGTTGAAACTAGAATCTATATTTATACTCCTAAATCATATGTGAATCATATAATTGTCTCACATATAACAACATTGTTATAATTTCTTATCTATTGTGATTAGTTATTCATACCATTTTGTTACTTGTTGGAACTAAATTTTTTTTATATGTTGCTATTTTATCTATTTGTATGGAAAATAGTATATAAAATAGTGTGTAATGAAAACACATAGACAACTTGTTTTGATGTGGATAAATTTGTAATATTAAAGTATTTGAAAAATAATTTATTAAAATATTTGTATATACTAAAAATAAGTTTTTTTCATATATAAAATAGAGGTGAAATTCATTCACAGCTGGTTTTGATTTTGATATATTTGAATATTAAAGTATTTTAAAAATATAAATTAAATTTTTATATATATTAAAAATTATGGTATTTTTTAATTACTTTTCTAATAACATTTAACTTTAATGGTTTTAACATGTGGGTTTTCTTCTACTTAGCTTACTTAGCTTTTTTTATATAGAACTTTTAAATCTAAATCTAATATCATGTTATATTAGAGTTTTTAAAAATATATATTATGATACTTAACTTATTCTATCATTACTCTAAAGCAACCCATTCTAGAGGAGATGTGTATCTCTTTTCGTGCTCATTTTAGAGTTGACACATGTTCTTTTAAAAAAATAATAACATGTCGGTTCAAATTAGAGTTAAAACATTTACAACTACATATATATATATATATATATATATATATTAAAAACATAAATTAGATAAAGATGTGTAACTCTTTCGTGTTCATCTCACAAGTGTCCTTTTAAATCCCTTTTAAGATGAATCTATGTTAGTTTATATATAATTTTATTTATATAACTTGTTTTATTATATATAATTTATTTTTTATAAATAGTTTTGTTATATATAATTAAAATGGTTTTAATTTAAATACTTTATAAATTCAATATTATATTAGTTTAGATTATTATATTATTTTAGATTGTTACATTTATATAAAATTAATTTATTATATATAATTAAATTATTTTCTTTAGTTTTATATATTTTAAAATTTAGTATTATATTACTTTAAACAAATATATTTGATTAATTTATTCTATTAATTATTACTAAATTGTTTTTTTTTCTTAGAAAGTTAATACACAAGTTTTTTAAGATTATTATTTATACACAATATTTTTAATACATAAATGTTTTTAGTGAAGACTTTTATCATAAAAATAATTCTAGGTATGTTATGAGCAAGTTTTAGGAAAGAAAGTTAGTAATGGGCATTTTTTGAAAACAAGCATACTCACATTGCAACCAATACACCATGATGTTAGTAGGGAGCACCACACTCTTCTTATTGCCCTCATTTGCATAAGGATCGTAACATATTGAGCCTTATTTGTTTTTTTGTTGATTAATTGTATTACACAATATAACACTTGTATTAACCAATATAAGATAATAATCTTGTATAGAACAAATCCCCCTCAAGATACTTTGGGCATTGACTATCCATAAATCCCAAGAATTGGCATTAATAACAATGAACATCAAGAATTGACCTTCATAACAATGCCACATGCTACAATATTAGAAGGAACCCAAATTACATCATCGTTGTCCTTCAAACACTATGCAAAAATGAAAGACGCTTCATATCTCTCGCTTCAGAAAAAGCAAGAGGCACACATTCATTCTTTGTCTCTTTCACACTTAAAATTGCAATCCTCAATCTCTGCATTCCCCCTACCAAATGAAAATACCATTGTTAATTTCCAATATATTTAGAGCCAAACTTGATCACTACTTAGCTCTTAATCGTTTTACTCACATGTGTATACTTTTTTGTACGACAAATTAATGTACAATTCATTTTACTTGTCGTCGATTACATGGGTTTCATTTTATTACTTACTAGTACTTGCAATAATGTTTTCCTTTCAAGCTAGACTTGCTTTCAAACACATAAAATTGCATTTTTTATGTACGCACAACTTTCTCTCATTTTACAACATATTGAAATTCGTCTCGGTGTTTCATTTCCCCACTTTGGGGGTATGCTAGTTTAGAGTTTATTTTTACTATTATGATATTGTTTTTGGGTGTTTGGTTAGTTCCATGTTAAATGTTAACAAGTGAACAATATACACACTAATCTACATTAACGAATTTACAAGAGACGCCATCCATTGATGAGGAAGCATTCCTTTGGTTTACCAATAAAGTTTTCTTTTGGAAAAGAAAATATATATTAAAAAATAAATTATAAATGACAAATTAATTACATGGAGGCACAAAAACAAGAAATTCATTGTTTTACTACAAGGTTCCCAATTCATTGTTTTACTACAAGGTTCCATGGGTGTGAGAACACTAAAACTAGTAATTGTTCAACGAAGTGCAAAGATAAATCAATGGAGAAATAGTGTATGCAAAAATGTCAATAATATTTGAAGTGAAAAAACCAAAAATAATTCTTGATAGCAAAAATGCCATAAAGAAAGAAAAATAAATAAAAACCATATAGGGAAAGAGCATATATATATATCACAAAATGAAATCAAATAACAATTAAGATATAAATCTATATTTCATAAATTAATTCTACAACTAAGTGTTTTGTCTTTGTTTATGATTCAGCAATTAAAGTTATTATGCACGTTGTGTGTATGTTTAATTCCGCTACTTTTTCTCATTCATTTTGCATCGTACATGCATTTTGAATTGTTAGAAAGTGGCAACAAGGAAGGTCTTCTAGCATTGCATGTGTTCTTGCATGCTAGAAAGACATTAAACAGGTAGCCAAATGTATTTAATGTGATTTTCCTAAGTTTGGACTCAAGAAAATAGATTAATAATTCTAGTTTGATTTTGGATTAATGGAATCACTTTTATAAAATGAAAAGTGAAATAACCTTAAGTGATGGCTAACCTAATTTTGACCATTGATCTCACCGAATGATCACATCTATTGATCCATAGTGAGCATTAGGGTTTTCGCTTAGCCATTGAGTTAAAATGAGATTTGGTGGAATGGACACACACAAGACAGAGAGAAGTCATATAAAGGAATTTGTTGAGAAGAAGAAGGAGCACTCACTGAACAGAGTCATCAAGTTTCTAGGCTGAGCTAGAGGTCATACATAATCACGCAGAGGGCAATCGTACCATTCGGTCGGGGAAGTCGTACAACCGTACAAAATCGTACAAGCTGACATATGCGTCATACAAATTTGTACAGCTATGCAGAGGAGGTCGTACTGCTGACACAGGGGCCATACAGCTGCGTTGGGGGTGTGTTGGGTTGTTGGATTTGTCTAGTGTTTCTATAGAGGTTTCATTTCTCCAGGTTGGGTGAATTTATCTATTGGTTGTAAAAGTTCCATATCTTCATAATATAAATTTCATATCTAACTGTTGCACCAGTTTTTCCATCTTGGGTTTTATCCGAGGGTTTCCATACCCAAAATACTATGTCTATATTTTATGTGATGTTGTGGATGTTTCTCAATATTTACTTTCCGCTGCAATACTAGTAAAAGAAATTCATGTGTGGTTTCCAATAACAAATTAAATATATTGGTTAGCCACAGTTGAATTTTAAAAAAAAAAATTACATGAATTCACTATGGATTTATAGGAAGGCCATCCATGTGTTGTTATGGTAAATTGTTCTTTTTAGGACCGGAAATTGAAAGCCCTATTTCTCATGGTTACCCGTCCCATGGATGGGAGTGATGGGCGGGGACCCAAAATGAAGACTAGAGGAAGACGTTAGATTTGTCTAGAAATAAGGAAGAAGCATGATCCAACTTGCTCAAAACCTGATAGAACTATAGCTATGTGATGACCTAGTTGTGAGCGCTATAGATTACCGAGTAAATAGCACTTTAGAAGGTTACATTTTCGAATTTGCAATGGAAACAAGCTAGTAATTCAAACATAAATTAATTCTACAACAATGTGAAAGAAAGTGTGATTCCATAAGTTAAATTTATTTTTTTTCAAATGGATTTTGTTGCATAATACAATTGTTGGCATGTTATTTTGCATAGATCATTTGAGTTTTAATAATGTTGGTTAAAGAAAAAATCAACAATGAATTTTTATCTATATTCATAACTATCATTATTTTGACACTATATTTGTCGCGAGATAAGTGGAGTGGTCGTCAATAACCTAGTTACATGAAATAAATGTGGCTCTTAGCAACAATCAATCCATGAGTAGCAATACGACAATGGCAAGGTTTTCCAAAAGTCATATACCTTGAAACACTAAAAAGGCCTTCGCTTCTTCATTAGTGGCTTGCCTATACCTTAGGGAAAACTTAATCCTGGGTGTTCCATGGAATAAGAAAATGCCTCAAAGTTACCACTTGCAAATAATCCAAACTCACTTTTCCCATAAGGAGATAGCCTAAATGATAATGCCCCAAAGTCACCACTTGCAAATAATCCAAACTCATTTTTACCATAGCGGGATAGACATAAACCTTTACACTAGACATTTACTTAATTATTTTGTTTTCAAAAAATTAATCTAGTGTAAAATTGTGTGATGAGGATGAAGTGAGCTACTAGCAAACTCTAGTGGGTTTATTTATTTATTCTTATGAGGCAAAGTTTCGCATTGATCTATTTGTTTTTACAAAATTCCAAAATTCCAGGTTTATTTATTTATTTTGATGAGGCAGAGTTTGGCTTTGATCTATTTGTTTATACAAAATTCTGGTTTTAGCTATTTATTTTGATTAGAGAGAGTTTCGCCTTTGATCTATTTGTTTTTACAAAATTTTGAATTTACTTATTTATTTTGACAAGGCAAATTTCCATCTTGATATGTTTGTTTTTCAAAATTCTAAGGATCTCAATCTTGATCTATTTGTTAGGATCTAGATCTTGATCTATTTGTTTTTACAAATTTCTAAGGATTTGGATCTCGATTATTTGTTTTTACAAAATTCTAAAGATTTAGATCTTGATCTATTTATAAGGATCTCATTCATTTTAAAATGGACCAAAACACCTCAAGCATATTTCCATGGTCAAAATTCTCATCAATATAATAGGATTATAACGTCCCAACAAAATTCTTTCCAAATTTAAGAAAAATGTTAACCAAAATAAAGAATGAGTTTGTCCACCATTTTCATTACTTATATGAAAATTTCATTTGTAAATATTTTTAAAAAATAAATATAAACTATCATAATTAGGAAAAATTCAAAAATCTGATAATTAAAATAAAAATAATTAAAAATATGTAACAAAATTTATAAGTTGTGGCATTGAATAAATAATTGTCGAAGACAATATTATTAAGAACATTAAAGGACTACTGCTCTAATGTCAATTAATTCATTAACATTGTCTAAGTAAATGTTCTTAAATATATTCGAGGTCTTAATGTCAAGGTGGCTATGCCAATGATATTGTTGTTGGTAATATCGCCTACATTATATCTATTTCCTTAACATTGTCGAAGAAAATGTTATTAAGAACATTAAAGGACTTCTGCTCTAATGTCACAATTAATTCATTAACATTGTCTAAGTAAATGTTATTAAGAACATTAAAGGACTTGTGCTCTAATGTCAATTAATTCAATAACATTGTCCAAGTAAATGTTATTAAGAACATTAAAGGACTTCTGCTCTATCTTATGCCAATTAATTAAAATACATGCCAATGGCCATGTACCGTCTTTCCCATAATTGGCACACCTGTACCGCCTTCCCATAACATAAATGCATGTACTGCCTTCTTCATCACCCTTGCAACCAGGCCTGGAATTTGGAATTTGACGGGCTATGAAACGTATTTTCATTTTTTAAATGTATTTGACAGTTGGAAAAAATTTTGACACGTCAACAGCTACATCTTCCAAAAATTTCAAACCGTCAATTTGACGCCTACTGATATTTATCACACGTCAAAAATTATAGTACCTGCAGAGGCAGCATGGCACTCGATGAGTGGGTAGCTTAACCTAAGTTGATGGCAAGTTATTTCGCAAATTAAACGGGCGATCGACGGCCCAGCGTGCCAGAGCACTTGGCAAAAGTTGGCATGGTCTGAAACTCGAGGAGGGCTAGAGCGATTAAATGACATTACCGAGCAGTAGGTAGCGCCAAGCAGTATTGGTACCATAGAGTTAATGCAGTTTATGGCAAGCTTTGAAGTTTGGAGATGGAGTAGAACTTGGAAGTTGGAGGCTGGCCACTGCACCGTCATTCTGCTCAGAGATTTCCCCTGCAGGCTGCGAGTAGTTGTCTTTGGCCTCACCGACTAGAGATCCAGTTTGATCAATGTACAATTGTACACTACTCCACCATTTTTGAACCGAAGTACCTTCCCAGAAGTTATCAGACGCAGAGATGGTCATGGAATGCAAGAAGTCCCAGATTATTGTTATCTTGGCAGCCTCCCAGTTGCCATACCAAATCACATATACCTGTGATTCTCCGGTGAGAACCGGCCCCATCTGATACTCCATTTTCACGTAGGACGACGAGCCCTCATTGACCAAGGAAGCCAAGTACAGATTCTCGTTTCTGGGAGGCCATGCCCTGAATCCTTTGGCCCTGCCCATACAAATCATGACTACCAAAGCCATGAAGGTAGCGTCAAACTTACTAAAGCTCTACCCGTTGATATATTTGGCAATAGCCTGTGAGAGATGGCAGAGGCTCACATTTTAGTGTATGAAACGCCTTCAGCCAGTGGCCAGAGATATCTGTGTGCGGAATCAAACCTTCACAGAGGGGATCTGGTAGATATGGTGGCTGAATTGTGCCTGCAACATCCACTTCCAACCAAGTATGCAGAGAATATCATATATATTTAGCAGTAGATTACATCTTCAATCTACTTCTAAATTGTTGAATTAGTTCGCTGGTAATGAAATTTGCCATGAATACATGTTGCAAGTGTTCAGACGAAGAAAACCCAAGAAAGCAACCATACAAGTTTTCCAATCAGAAGCTCAAAGATTTGGGCCTCTCATTCACCCCAGTAAACAAGTGTTTGCCTGATACAGTGGCTAGCTTACAGTACAAGGTCTTTGTTCAATAACTTGTAAGATCTTCAAGCCTCAGCAAGAACAATATCTTTAGTAGCTTTTACGAGTTTCAACTTATAGGTATGAATCATGATCTCCTGCTAAAGCTCTGAGTATAATATTTAATTGAATTTGTGTTTTTGTTCTTACTGATCAACATTTATATAGAAATCTTTGACTTCTGAAAACGCCTACCTAACTAAGGCCCCGGAATGCCAGAAACCCATTTTCAATTGTTGAGATTTCAATTCATTGTTTTACCAGAAGAAACTCCAAACGTGACATTTTCACGTATGAGCAATGCTTTTGTTACTGTTTTTTTGTTGCCTACTCTTTAGTAATTTGCTTTAGCCCTGCGTTTTCCAAAGTTGAATTTTGTAAGGAAACCTGTGATCTGACTTTACCCAGTGACCGCCCTTTTATCGATTTAATGTCCAGTAATTCAACAGTAGTCCACCAATTTTCACAAAAAACAGAAATACACATCTTACAAAAATACACATCTTTACAGAAATACAGTTATTCTATTTTTACAGAAATACACCTCTTTACAATTATTCTATTTTTACAGAAATACACATCTTTTAAAATTTAAATAGATTTTTTATTTTAATATGTTTAGTTATCCATGTAAATAATTAGAAAACAATTGTCCTATTTTTACAGAAATACATAGATCTTTTAAAATTTAAAAATGATATATTGATATAATTAAAATATAATTATTTTATTTTTACAGAAATATATAAATCTATTAAAATTAAAAAATGATAAGTTGTATGTATTTTTTTATTTTGATAAGGATCTATTCGATAATAATAAATATATTGGTACAATTAAATTATAATTATTCAAGCCCCAAGAGTTAGCTTAATCGGTTGAGCACCTGTCGCTAGGCCTCTCGGTATAGAGGTCACGGGTTCAACTCTTATTGACGTCCTTGGGGTTAGGCATGAAGTGTGCCGAAGGTGTGAGGCCCCTTTGGGTGGGCCCACCTGATTTATTTCCGTGGACGTAGCCCGTCGGTCAAGCCGGCGCATGAACCACATTGAAAGAAAAAAAATATATATAATTATTCTATTTTTAAAGAAATGTGTATTTTTTTTTTATAAAAAATTATTGTAATTAGAATAACAAAGTTATTATATCATTGTTAGTTATGAAATATATAAATATAAAAAATTCAGTTTCATGAATTCATTGCTGGTTATGAAATATATAATTTTTTTAGTTTTAATTGATGTTTCATAATATAATATATCATTTTTAGCTAATTTAGTGTTTTTTTTTTATAATGATTTATTTTTAATCGTATGTTTTATATATGGCTTTTGTGACATGTTTGAATTGAATTCAAATGTCCTGGGAGTGAATGGTATGCCTATGATTACCAGTCTCCTATATCTTTCTCTATGATGATTCCAAGTTCATTGCTTAAACACACACCGGCATTTTAAAAAGCTATATGACTGGCAAATACGGCAAAATAAGGAAACTAAGGGTACATGAGCTTTCAAGAAAAAGTTTTGGCTAGGTTTCATGTTTTGCACAGCTTGAAGCTTTGTTTTCTCGCCAGTACTATAAAATCTTCTGAATATTGTTTATCCTCCAAAACTAGTGCTTCTAAGGGATCAACATCAATAGGTTCGGGGACTGGAACTACGCGACGTTATGGGTATAGAACAAGTTATAACTCATTACCCCTGCGGATGAAACTCGATATGGGCCTTCAACAGGAACTTCTGGGTGTATGGAAGTTTGGAACAAGGAGCAATGCTATTACAAAGACAATGTTGGAAATTTACACTAAGTGTGACCACGCGCCAGTATTACCCTCTGAGCGAATTGCCAGCCATGCTCAAAGGTATTTTGTTCTCAGAGAATATGAAGATTTTGTAAGGTGATCTTTCACCTAATTGTAATGTTGTGCATGCACATCATATGCAACGTAAGCAGCCTAATTGATTAAAACGTTGATACAATGGATGAATATCGGTAGCTTAAATAAGAATATGGCAACAGTGGATTGAAGCACATACCCATCTTCTTCACCCAATTCCAATTATTTGCGTTGTTCATATTGAACCAACCAACTGAAAGAGGTAAGCTTCCCAGTCCCTCCCATTACTAGTCTTGATACCGACCAAGAGGACCCTTGTTTCTGCTACCTACGTCGCTGCCACCATTTCTCCCACGCTTGTTGCTTCCTCTGTTTCACCAACTGGATTAACTGAAGCTGCTGCTTAAACGTGGTCAATTGCCTATTATATTAAGTTGATTGAGGACCCTTTTTTCTGCTACCTACATCGCTGCCGCCATTTCTCCCACGCTTGTTGCTTCCTCTGTTTCACCAACTGGATTAACTGAAGCTCCTGCTTAAACGTGGTCAATTGCCTATTATATTAAGTTGGTTGGTGTTGTTTCCACCTACTTAATCATCCATCGAAAGAAACTAATGGTGATGCCTTCACTTGCTTTGGTGCGACTTCCTTTGCTTGGATGCTTGTGCTCTAGTTACTAGAGGTTATGGTAGATCTGCATGGAAAGCAAGTCTTCCATAGTGGCTTGGTGAATGCAAACCGTGGTTGCAAATGATAGCTAGTTTAAACTCTAGAATATAACAGATTGCCTCAACCCTATGAAAGGACAACATTTATTCTGTTCCGCTTAAATCCTCCCTGCCGATTGCCCTATGTTACCAAAACCAAGGTGCAGCACTGTAGCACCACCTCTGAAGTATTTCCACATGGCCATGATCGAATCTTAGAAAAGAGGTCGAGTTGTGAGAATATGGTCGTGGTGCAACTAGCCAAGTGGAACCTTTATCTGCATCCAAATCACTATTGTACGGAGAAAAATTGTAGGGCATTCATGTGGCTGCAACTGCAGGTGTCTCGTTTGTTGACGCACATTTTCACCTTCAGCTTAGTGTGCAACGTAGCCACCATGCGATGAGTGGAAACCCCAGATAACGATGCCTTATATTTCTTCTTTGGCTGTGGTAATTGCAACTGTTTCTCCTTTTTACAATATAAGTGCATTGTTTCTTGGACACAATCACTAGCTTAACTAAAAATTGGATCATAAACATATTTCGCGGTTTTTACCCCAGGTAACGATGCCTTATATTTCTTCTTTGGCTGTGGTAATTGCAACTGTTTCTCCTTTTTACAATATAAGTGCATTGTCTTTTTTAGACAATAACGTGTAAGAGTAAATTTATCGGTTCAGCAAAGCAGCTGCCGAGTACTTTTACATGGAAAAAACTAACTATTTGACAAGTGGAAACTGAAGTGATCTGTTCACCGAGATACATCTGAAACATCTGCCCTGATTGACATCTGCTGTGGTTAAAGTTTCTTAATCCCGTCCTTCTTTGCCAGCTGCTCCAAGACTTGCCAGTCTAGAGTATATGGACAAGTCCCACCGAACCATTGAGGATTTTCACTACGTCTGTTTCCTTTGACTTCAGAGAGCTCTTCCATTGTTGAGGATTTAGACCGGCCCAGCTATTCTCACCGTGGCAAATGACTGGAGTGAGTGAGTCAAACTTCCATAGTTTCCCAGCGATCCTTCACTGAGGCTCCTGGAGGTGAAAAGAAACAAGGAGAGCCATAAAAAAATAGAGGAATCAAAGCTGATCTCTTGGAGGATCCAACGATTTCCAGAACTTCCGTAAGTGAGAGAGCTTATCTCCTTCAGCGATAGGATTGCAGATAACACTGGGCTCTAGAATGGGCACGAGGCAGAAGGGCTCACGGGTCATGGACTTTGCCAGAACGAGAAGGAAGAAGCCATGAGAGGCCCAGCGAAGTGAGGGGAGAGATCTTGAAGACCCGGCAAGGAGACTCGCTTCCAGAATTAAGGGATGGTGCACAGAGTTTCTGAGCCATCGAATGAGAGCGTGCTCCTGCTCAGAAGCGAGCCTTTATTGGCTTCCAGATCAGCCTTAGTGTTTCAGATTCTCAGGATGTGAAAGAAGCTTATTTTCTGGAACTCTGACTGCATAAGCTTGACTTTCTTGAGAATGGTGGAGAGATGCACCTGAGCAGGGCTTTTTTTTGAGTTTGCAGCTTGGATTATGATCCGAAAATCACCAAAGACTGTCAGAGCGGTAATATTCAAGCTGAGGGCAAGCTTGAGCCCTTGCCACAATGCAAGAGCCTCCGCTCTATTGTTAGAATCGTGACCCAGCCCCCAGGCAAAGCTCAAAATTGTTTCTCCTCCAGAATCCAGGATAACCCCGCCGCCACCGGAAGCCCCAGGATTACCCTTTGAGGCCCCATCAAAGAAGAGGCAGTGCTCCTCTAAAGACAATCTCCATTTGATGAAGTCCTGTTCTGTCAACCAAATGTCCCATTCAACATTGGATGAGGTTGGGGTCTTGATTCTGGCCTAATGGTTCGGGACTATCTCTGTTAGCCACTTGTCTTCCTCGCTGGACAGAGCTGAAGCATTTGTGAGGGTGGCTTTAGCTTCTAGAGCCTCTCCTAGAAGGGCTCTGATTTTGGCTGCTACTCAAGCCGAAGTACTGCTCTTTTCCCTAAAGATCCTATTGTTCCTCTCAATCCATAGTTTCCAGTAGATGAACTTGGGGAGCCACATCCAACTAGCTTTGAGGAGATCCTTCTTGGCAGTGCTGAACGGCGATATGTTGGCCCACGTTTTCAGCAGCTCCTGGGTGTTTGCTGGCATGCTGAATCTGTCCGGGCTTATTTTCAGCGAATCCTTCCAGACTTCACTGGCAAAGGAACAGTGCAGGAGCACATGATCTGCGTTCTCCTCATCAGAAACACACAGGGGACACCTTGAGGGCCCTTCCATTCCTCTTCTCCTTAAGTTATCGCTAGTGAGGATGCTTTTGTGAGCAAGAGTCCAACAGAAATAGTCTATCTTGGGGATAGAGGCATAGGACCAAACAAACTTCCACTGAGCTGGGTCTTGAGGGACATTGGGGATTGCCTGGATGAAGTTGTATCCATCAGCTGCCAAGTACGATCCAGAGGTCGAACCCCACCCTCTTTTGTCCTTTGATGCCGCTTTTAGAGGGGTTTTCCCTTGAAGGAGCATTCTTAAGGTGTTGGCTTCTCCTTCCAGATTTTTTGGTATCTCTCCCAGGTCCCAGTTATCCCAACTTTTCTCTGCATTATCAGACCAGGTGGAAATGTCCCACAGGGTAAGAAGGTTTTGGTGCTGCATCCAATTTTTTAAATTTTCCAGTTCAGCCTTCTGCCCGAGGGGCTGGTCTCCAAGGATTGAATCATCCTAGTATCTTATCTTTTTCCCATTGCCAAGAATCCAGTAGAGGTTAGAATTGAAGTGATCCAGGGCTGTGAGGCAAAGCTTGAAGATAGGGGATCCGGTTAAAGTTCTTGGAGGCTTCTCCAAGCATCTTGAGCAACTTCCTTGGAAGTATTTTTTCCAAAGAACTTTCTTACTCCAGCTGGTGTGTCCAGAAACCAAGTTCCAGAGGAGTTTGGAGCCTAAAGCTAAATTTTGAACAGCAATGTTTCGGATATGGAGACCACCTTCCAGAATTGGCTTCTTTATCTTATCCCGGCTTACTAAATGAAGTCTTCTCTCGTTATTTTTCCCACCTTCCCACAAAAATCTTCTTAACAGGGCGTCCACTTTGCTGATGAAAGATTTAGGGGCAAGCAGAATGGTGTTCTGGTAAATAGGAATACTTGAAAGGACAGATTTTAAAAGAGTCACCTTACCTACTAAATTAAGCCAGGCTGACCCCCAGTGTTGAATTCTGATTTTCAGCTTGTCCAACAACGGCATCCAGTGGACCACTTTGGGGGCAGATTTGAGGATGGGAATCCCAAGATAATTGAAGGAATCCCAAGAGAGAGTCCCCTCCATCCCTAAAAGCCTTGCGATTCCTGTCATTTCCCTGGTGGAGCAGTTCCAACCATATATCTTGCTCTTCTGAAAGTTTATCTTGCTTCCTGAGGCATCCTTGTAAATGTCAACCTCTCTTTTGAATAAACCGGCAGAGATAATGCTTGCTCCTCCAAGGAGCAGAGTATCATCAGCGAACTGGGCATGGTTTATGTCTTTAACATTTTGGGCCATCCGGAGGCCAGCAAGAAAGCGGATCTGCTGGCAATGATCCAATTGGAAGCTAAGCACTGAGGCTTGAATGGTGTAAAGGAGCGAGGACAGCGGGCAACCTTGCCTTAGCCCTCTCGAGGCTCGAAAGAACTTCGTAGAGCGTCCATTAACCAGAGGGGCAATCCACGGGGAGGCAATGCAGGCTTTGACCCAGTTTATGAAGTCCTTAGAAAACCCGAATTTTCCCATTACTGCAAACAGAAAATCATGTCTCACCCTGTCGAATGCATTCGCCAAGTCAGCTTGATTACCATTCGTTTTTCTATCCGTTGACAGCTCGAGTGGATTGCTTCTTGGACAAGCACAATATTGTCCAGAATCTTCCGCCATTTTATGAAACCACCTTAGTTTTCAGGGATGATTGCCGGCAACATATTCTTAATCCGATTGGCAATGATTTTAGTAATTAGTTTATAGCCCGTGTTGCATAAAGAGATGGACCTGAATCTGCTGAAGTTATTGGCTCCTTTTTTTTTTGGTATTAGGGTCAGGAAAGCCAAGTTGGTACTGCCCCCTAACTTGCTGCTACTTTGAGATTTCCTGACCATTCTCAGGAGGTCGATTTTGATGATGGGCCAACAAGAAGTGAAGAACCTTGTCGTGAACCCATCGGGCCCTGGGGCTTTGTCAGCGTCCATACCATCCAAAGCTTTTTTAAGCTCTTCCATTCTGATCGGGGTAGCCAGAAGGAGATTATCAGTTTCCTGGACTAGCTTTGGGACGAGATCAAGTGGGTAGCTGTTTGCATCAATCGGGTCCTCTTCTAAGGCTGAGAAGAGGTCTTTGAAGTGGGAGTGGGCTGCTTTCTTAATGCCTTCGAAGTCTTTGACCAAATTTCCTTGAAACTGAATTTCATTAACAGTTTTGAATTGCTTACGGGCCTCAGCTTGCTTGTGGAAATAGCTGGTATTTTTATCTCCTGCTTGCAGCCACATACTTCTGGATTTCTGCCTCCAATACTCCTCTTCCACCTTGCATGCTCTATGTAAATCTTTTTGAAGATTTTCTTCTGTTTGTAATAGTTCTTGAGAGATTTCAGCGTCCTCCATGATCAATTGGTGGCTCTCTAGAGCAGCCTACGCTTCTTTTCTTTTGGAGGTGGGTGTGATCAGCGATTTAGCCCATTTTTCCAGCTCTTTTTTGAGAGCCCTCAGCTTTTCTTCCCAGAAATAGAAAGGGAAGCCATGGATCTGCCGGTTCCAAGCCGTGGAGACCACATCCATGAACCCTTCTTGCTGAATCCAGATGGGGTTGAATCTGAATGGTATGGGACCAAGATTTTTACCCATGGACAGCTCGAGAAGTATTGGTTTATGATCTGAGGTGTAGATGGGCTAGATTTTAGAGGATGCCATAAGATCAAAAGTCAGAAACGAAGACTGGACGAGGAATCTATCTAGGCGAGCAGCAATGTGGCCTGGGCCCCTTCTTTTGTTCGTCCAGGTGAATTTACCACAAGAGGGCTTGATATCCTCCAGCTCCCAATCTAAAATGATGTCTTCAACCCATTCTCTAGCTTGATCTCTGACCGGTGAGCCTCCCTTTTTTTCTTCTGCTGCTAGGGTGACATTTAGATCCCCTGCTATAATGATATTGACGGGGTTGTGCATGCTAAGATAGGACTTTAAGGAGTCCCAACAAAATCTTTTTTCAACCGGTGAAACCGAGACATAAACATTGAACAAACTTACAGGATGACCAGAGTCTTTGTGGAGAAGTTTGGTGAACAACCAATGTGTGCTACTTTCTTCAGCTTCCAGATCGTATTTAGAATTGTCCCAAAAGGTAGCTATCCCTCCTGAGGCTCCTCTTGCACTGACTGCTTTACCTTGACCTTTTCTCCAATAAGCTTTGCTTGCTTGGAGGAGAACGAGGTCCTCCATTTTAGTCTCCTGGATGAGAAGTATTTCTGGCGAATACAATCTTACAATGTCTTTTAGAGCTTCTTCTTTCAGATTGCTGCCTAGACCTCTACAGTTCCAGGGGATGTCTTGCGTTACTTACTAGCTTGGGAGGTTGTGGCTCCCTTTGGAGCCTAGCCTTGCTTGATAGTGGATCTAGTAGATATCATTCCCTTGAGGGTCTTCTGGGAGCCTTGGAGAATATCAAGGTAGGTTTTTTCCTCTCTCTGTTTCTTCTTAGTTTTCCGACCCAAGGTGACCTTGACAAGGATGACTTGGGAGCTGCCAGATTCGATTCCTCCATCCTCGAAGTCCCCTCCTGATTCCGATCCCAAACTAATGTGATCTTCCTCAACTTCTTTTTCCCTTTGATCTTCCACTGGGGGAGTCGGGTCTGCCATTTTCCAGGATTCCCCAGTTTCATTCGCATCCTTTCCAGATGTTTCTGATCCCTCCAGGATTTCATTGGTATTCCCCGAAGCTGAACTGTCCTTCGCTTTTCCTATGGGTTTAGAGATTGGTGGAGGGTTCTCTGATGGTACGGAGCTTCTTTCCCACTTGGTTTTGGGGCTGCATTACTCTTTTTGGCCTTTTGCCAACCTTCTCCATCCTCTTTGTCATCAGGTTGAGCCGTTGGGCAGTTCCTTTGGAAATGGCCATGCTCTTGATAGTTTCTGCACTTGAATGGGAGTTGCTCATAATCTAGCTTTTGATAATGCTGCCATGACCCAACCGTGAGTTTTACCACTTCTGGAAGGCCGGAGATCCTGGCGCAGGTGTGTTGGCCTTTGTTGTCTGCTATGTCAATAAATCTGTCGAGTCCGTTTCCAATCTTTTGCAGTGAATGGAAGTTCCAGCAGTGGACCGAAAGGTTCGGGAGCCTAACCCATACTGGCACTTCTTTAGGCACGTCGACCGTGGGATCAAAGTCGAGCGTCCACCTATTGAGATACAAGCCCTGAGACCCCATGAAATACGGGCCGCTCCTGAAGACCAGATCTCGATCTTCCTTGGATATGAACTCGAATATGAATAATCCTCTTCCAACGGCATAGCAGGTCACACTATTCTTCAGCTGGGGTCTCCAATTACGCTGGATCCAGTCGTCGATGGTTTTTGCAAAGGGCCAAAGCCCCATAAATTGTCCTATCAATCCTCTTTCAGCCAAGGCTAGGGCAATTTTAATGGGTTGCTCTTCTGGCAAAGAAATTTCAGGAACTTCATCCAGTTTCTTTACAAATTTCAAGATAGAAGGTAAGGCTGGTTTCTTCCCAGCCTGCCCGATCAACTTCATGAAAGCCTCGTTAGCAGAGATCGATGTGGGGGGAGGCAGCTCCCCACCCCCAGGTGCACTCATGGCGGCTCTGGGTCGTGCCCTGCACCAGGAACCTAGAGGTCGGCGCAGAGATCAAGGACGACAGCAATCCATTTGCATGCAATTGTGATCATGAAGCTAGACCCCTTGGTAATTCCAATTGTTACTACAATATAAGTGCATTGTTTCTTAGACACAATCACTAGCTTAACTAAAAATTGGATCATAAACATATTTCGCGGTTTTTACATACATATACCAATTAGGTGGTTTACAAAAAATATTGAACATAGAAAAGATAGTAATTGTAAAACGAACCACACCATGGATTCCCAACGCGTGAAAGTTCTGACAGCCTGGCAGTTGTGTCTTAATTGAAAGCCCAAACAGATCGCGTAATAATGCTTTGAGCATGTTGTTGAAGCTTTAAAGAAGCAAGGCTCTAACAGCGTAAATAGTTATTCAATCCCAAGTCAGTGTTTAACTCCAGTGTTCCACAGGGACGCGTCCCTTAGGGTGGGGAAGACGTCTCCTCGTTCCCCCACGGTTTCGAGACGAGGAAACTCCTGGGAAACGTTTCGCCCTAAGGGGGGCTTCTAGGCGTCCCCCGTCCCCTCTAAATTTCCATTTTTCACAATAAAAATAAATGCAAATTAAAATATTAAAAAAATGTTTAAAAAATTAAAACATAATTAAACGAAAATTAAATTAAATCCTAGACTAACCTAAGAGTCTAAGATCTTCCTCTCACGATTTCATTTCATAATCATATTGCAACTAAACTTGGAGCAGTCATCACTGTTCTAAGTTCTAACTTCTTTGTGTTCATTGTTCGGTATCTATTTGAA
>LPNX010228826.1:26727-42227 GCA_001517045.1 Pseudotsuga menziesii | reverse complement strand
TGGTGAACCGGACAAGGATAACTTGTTCGGACTTCAGAAGACCTTTGGAAATACTTCTGGGAAGTGCTTGTTGTACTATATCACATGTTCATACCCCATGGGGAAATTGTAATAAATGTTCTAGCATGATAGTGTCTGTAAAAGACTCAGCCTCTTAGACTTTATTTGTCAATCCGATCAGCCCAAGGTGTTTTTTCCCTTGGTTATTATAATTGGTTGTTGAATAAACAACTGATAATTTCTGAGTTTTTCACTCCATACCTCCAAAGTTGGGGTGGTCGGCTTGGCATTTAGGCCTATTGAGGTTATTAGAGTCTATGTGTCAATGTATAAACATGCTAGACATCATGTTCGAGTCATATGAACATGTCTAAGTCCCCCTAGGTTTTTTCAATTTTTCAATTTTTTTTATTTTTTTCAGTTTTTTTATTAAAATTTAATTTTTCCAAAACTTAGGCTATTTTTTAATAGTTTAATTGGAAAATTTGATTTTGTAATAAAAGTGGGCCAAATAATCAGTTTCAGTCATGTAGGTGCTCATTTTCAAGCTAAGAGCACCATGTAAACCCATGGACCCACTATTTCCTAGTTTTGAGTGATTTTCCATCACTCAGGTCAGAAAACCCCAAAAAATCATTTATTGATTATTTTAATTAATAAATTGATGAATAATGGAGCAAATCCAAAATCATAGATCAGTGGATTCTCAGCCGATTTGATTGAAATCAATCAGATCTGAACCAGATTGACTGGATCTGACAAATCCTTCACTGAAGGAGGTGATCAAATCAGATCCAGAGTTGATCTTCAGCATCCTTTATGGGGAATTTCGCCCTCCCTCTCTCCTCAACACGTTTTGGCTCATCTGGATGGGTTTTGGTGGATGCTTCAGTCAACAGGTTGAGGTGTCAGTCAGATCAGCTCTCCGATTGACAATTGCACTCGGTGAGACTCAAATCTGGCTCAGTTAGACATAGATCAGGCATTGATGGACTCTCCATCAGCATTTTTGGTTTATCTCCTTGTGATTTGTGCCCCCCCTGGGCTAGATCTCCTAGTTTTTGTATATATCCAAGCACAGCAGCCTCTTCCAAGCTAGTTAGAGCTGGATTGAAGGGCTTGCTATTGTAATTGTGTATTGATCATCATTTGTGAATAAAGAAGCTTTGGAGGCTATACCGTGTAGTGCATGTGTTTGTGTGGATTCTCAGTGTTATGCTGCTGATGTAGTAACTGCAATTTCTTTCCAAATTCTGTGCCGCTTTTGTGTTCTAGCTTCAAGGATTCAGTTGAATCAAGTAAGGGTGTAAACTAGGCAAGTTAGATTACTTGATCTTGTTTATCCATATGATGTATGCTCAAGAATTTCAGTTACATGCTTAAATAAGATTATTTTTGCATGATCTTTCATTTTTGTTGCTTTATACATCTATATCCAGATCTCACGAGGTGTTGTGTAGGCTTGTGTTGTCTAGTTGTAGGTTCCTGATTGGATGAAGGTGTGGATCAAGATTGACGCCATTTCTTATCCAACAAGCTCAAGACTCTGTCCCTCAGCGCTCCACAAAAGGGCCTCCTTTCAGCTTGCTCCATTCAAGCAACGAGCCGACCTTCTCTCCTCTTCTTCTCATTTCCTAAAAAATTCAATCTTTCGGTTACCTTTCTCTCCCTCTTATGATTAGATCTAGTTCTAGGAATTGAATATACATTATTAGATCTATTTCATAAGAGTCTTGCTGCTTAGATCTGTAGTTTCATAAAGAATATCATTTCATAAAGATAGATCTAGGTGTAGGAATTGCCCTTTTTGCAAGTAGCTTAATCATAGATCTAAAACTTGCTCATAAGGTAGTTTCTTTTTTGCTGTACATTAAAATTTCATATTCTGCAATAAAAGTGCACATCTTATTGGCTGCCCAAAAGGCAAGCCAAGATCCCAAGGAAAGCCTGCTTTCCTTAGTTCCTTTTTACCTTTTTTAACTAGTCTTAACTTAGTTTTTTTTTGTTAAAAGTAAGCTGACCCAAAGGTACTTTCAGAGTGCTTTTGGGCATATTTTAGTCTAATATGCTTGCTGGTTTTTAGCAGGTTTGACAGAAAAGAAAGGAAGTTGTTGTTCGAAACTGGCCTTAGGAGAGTTCAAATCCCCCCAGGGGTCTCCCATTTGACTATAGCCTTTAATGTTCGCACTTTGTAAGCTCTTGATTTCACTCCGTATAAGGATCAAGAAGCATTATATCAGTTCTCTGATATTGTAACCGCTGTTAATAAAAATAATTTTTGAATAGGCTCTTTCGAGCCCATTCCCCATCCCCCCTGGGGGGATTTGCGTCGGTGTCTTTTTTTTTGCTTTTTGTTCATCCCTTTTCAAACTAGCGTAGCTCTAATATGCAGGGTAGTATACTTTATTTCATTATCAATTTCATATTCCATATTTGATATTTCAAAGTAATCTTAATACTTACCCCACGACTTCCCGATTGACCCGAAAGGGGAAAGAGATTCATGGTAGGACTAATTAGAAAACTAGAATTGTGTATCTGTTTTCTTTTCTATCATTTGTTTTTCAGCTATTATAAAATTAACCCCTCCTTGATTCCTCGATTGAGATCCACTTGGATCGAAAAAGGTTCCTGGAGGGTTTTCTTTTTAACAAGAGCACCCATTTTTAAAATCTACTAAAATTGACAAGACTCCGGTGTGTATGCTCTGCACTTGGCTGCAGTTCATCTGATCAGTCAAGCTGTATCAAAAGCACTTGAGTGACTAGTATAATTAGGACTCACTCTCCCAAATTGACAAGCCATCAGGTGAAAATCCAACACCTAGATCAAACCATCACGGTGGCAAAATACTCAAAGGAAGCGGGAACTTCTAAAAAGTGACCTCGGGGCGCCGATCTCTGTCACACCCTAACTGGTGCGTTATGAACAATAGCCCCAGAGACTCCATTCAGCCCACATATTCCTTGCAGGTAGCCATGAAGGTTTAGTTTTGGACATACTCCAAGTACTCTCGGGTATATCTAAAGTCCACCCCTTCGCCTAATTTTAATCAACTCACCTCAAATTTAACTTAAAACGTACCAAGAGGCAATCACAAAACATTCACTCCAAGCACACGCAAGTACATTGATCTTATTTTTTGACTCCATTTCAAGGCACTGGTTATTTTCTTGCTTTATATATATATATATATATATATTGTGTCTCAGCATTGTGCTTTCGTGTGTTCATTTTTTGTATCTTGTCATCTTTGATTGTCTATAGTTAAATTTCAAACTCCTAAGTAACTCATTCAGTCTAACATCACCATACTAAGTAATTATCCTTAGTAACTTAATAGGGTCTACCCCCCTTGGCTTCATTAGGAGTTGAGCCTAAACGGAGGAGTCAAGAACAAGGTGACAGCCTTGACTCGAGACTTGCCCCCAAGGACACACCGAGTGGCTTGAAGATTTCTGCCACGTAACCCAGGTGTGTGAAAGGCGGCAACAACACTCACCCTCCACGAAGTCAAAATCACATTTACAAAAAATCGGCAATATCTCGAGAAAAAATTGCCCCAATTTTTTAGGCAATTTTTTGAGAAAAAATCGGCGAGCTAAAAAACTCATGATTTCTCAGAACATCGCAATTGTTCAGCCGATGTTTGCAACACTGGTATATATATATGTATATGTATGTGTATATATATAGGAAATAAAGGGTACCATTACCATTCTAGAGCCTACATAATTAGGGTCCTGGCCAACTAATAAAGATAAAACTAACATGATAATAGAAATGTAATGTCATAATATATAGGCCTTAACAACGACGTTTCTATTGGATTCTATCATATATGAGGATATGGGCTTGTCATCTAATCAAGCACATCAACCCCTCTATGTAAATTGATGTTGGTGTTGAATGTTGAACTTCTTTGTCATGACCTTAATAAAAATCTACCCTTCACAAAATCACCTATTAAGCATGGGAACTTTTTCTACCTTATTTTAATGCTTGGATTAGAAAGTTTCATCAAAATTGTAGGGTGTTGACTAAAGTCCTTGGAGAATAAACTTTGAGATCTGAGGTAGAGGCAAGAGCTAGAGCCTAGAGGAGGGGGGCACAAGGTGCTATTGATGAATAGGATCCCAATTTAGGCAAAGATTTTGATGATATGTAGTATTCATTGTAGCTTGAAGATTTTTAGACTCTAGAGGCCATTTGGAGCCTCTTTGTTTATGTATTTTGGGTCAGATATGGATTGCACTCCGCTATTTTAGTTACATGGATTTTTTTTTTTTCAAAATTTGAATTTTTTTTGTATTTTTTGGGTGTGTCTAGCATTGTGTGAAGTGCCTAAGTTGTATCACTAGACAAAAAAATTTGTATTTTTTGCATATATATAACACCTAAAATGGCTAAGTTTGAGTCTGCCCATGGTTTTTAGTGTCCATGGTATTTGGATGTACTTTGCATTATAAAGTAAGAATCCTGTCATTCTTAGGTACCACAAGTCAGTCTCATTTTGAGTCATAGAAAGAGAGAGCAAGGTGGCCAAGAGGCAAAGTGCCAAGCTAGGGCGTTTGCTGAGTGAGTCCTTCTAGTGGTTGAGTTTGGATTGAGTCAGTAGAAAACAATGTTATCAGAACCAAACCGATGATCAAATCGGCAAAACCCAAAATGTGAACCGGACCAGAAGTCGGATCGAAACCGAAAAAAAAATGGTAGACTAAAAAATAAATAAAATATTCATATTTTGTAAAAAAACATATATATTCATGTGCATACATATGAATCCAGATTCCAAACCATTAATACACAAATATGCAAAGTTTCTCATATATATAGCAAGTGCATATGCAAATAACCAAAATACATCAACAAAGAGGGGCATGTCCTTGACCATTCTAGTTTCCCATTCTTCTACTTCTTCTGATCATCAATGTCTCATGCTATCACAGGATAGGAATAATACCCAAATTTTACTTGACTATCAAGCAATTTAGTCCAGCTCAAAACCAAGGAATATCTTTAGCAATTTTTAGTGGTCTATGATGGTTGTAGTATTGTACATGTCTTCACGATGTGGAAATGAGAACTCAAAGTCCAACACTAAACTTAGCAGCAACTACAAATGATGGCAGCCCACTAACACTTTGGAAACATCCTTCTTCCAAGAGTTTATCACCTTAATCCTTCACGTATCAGATGTAGTAGTATACAGTGTTTTAAAACTCGGTCCGAGCCAACTCGGACTCGGCCGAGTCACCCGAGTTGACCCTGAGCCGAGCCGAGTCGGCCTTTAACTTGGGTCGGGTGGCCGGTTCGGTACCGAACCGGTCAACTCGCCGAGTTGGACCCGAGCTCAATTTTTTTTTTTTAATTAAAATTTATTAATAACTAACCTAAAATCTAACCTAATCACTAACCAACTACCATAACACTTACAACCCAGTCAAGGAATCCATGAGTGTGGCCCGTGGGTGCTTGGTGGAGGCTCTACACAGTGCAGACGGAGTGGAGTTTGTTGCAGCCTGCATGGAGTTTGAACTTTAATGCTCAATGTTGCTTCTTGAGGTTACAACTTACGACCACACTGAAGGTTTGAAGGTGCCAGCGTTTGAGCTTTGAAGTTACAGCATACAGCATGAAGGTTTGAAGGTTTGAACTTTGAAGTTTGAAGTTTGAACAGCCTTACAAATTACAATTATAATTTAGTTATACATTATACATTATACATTGTAATCAATGTAATACATTATACATTAGGCTGTAAAACAATTATAATTTAGTTGAACAGCCTACATGTATGTATATTGTAGTTATAATTTATAAATTACAATTAAGTTTTAATTTTTATAGTGTAGTTATAATTATAGCAGCCTAATGTATTACAATTATAATGTATAATATCTAATGTACATTGTATAGTTATAATTATACATTATACAGTACTTTTTGCTTGCAATTTTGATATGTTCACCCTTATATGGTATATATATAATCATATTTTGGATGTTTTGTCTCTAATGCTTTGGAATGATGGATTATAATCTTTAATATATATTTTTTCTTTAAAAATTAAATATTTTATGTGTTTCTTAGTAAACAGAGTCATTAAAATCAAACCGGCCGAGTCACTGCCGAGTCATTGCCGAGTCCGAGTCCGAGTCCGAGTTGACCCTCGGCCGATTCCGAGTCCAAGTCCGAGTTTTAAAACATTGGTAGTATACCTTCATTTTTTTGTACTTTGATCCCCTATAGATGACTGATGCACCCCTCTACAGAGAGGGCTAACCTTCAAACTGCAGTGTTCCTCTTCTCATGTAAGAGTTGGGTGATGCTTGTTCCCACAAAATGAATAAGTAGCATATCTGAATTCCATTCATCCTCCAACAAACCCAAGAGAACTGGCATTTGTACTGTCTGCCCCGATACAACCTTCCTTGCACAAAATAAATATTCCCCCACAAGGAAGATCCCTCCCTCATACAGTGAATACATCCTCAACAAAGCAATACGCAATCCATTCAGTCAACTAAGAGTCAGACCCTCCAATTTGCTAACACAGCTTCACTTGGTTCTCTATATCTTCTTAAATAAGTAATTTTATTCGGCAAGGTAAACGCTATCTAAAAAGGGAATAACCAGCAGAAGATATGATCTCTCCTTCAATTAAGTTGTGCAATAAACAAATCATTGCAGAGGAAGTGAACATAGATAGCATAACAATCATCCCCACGGTGGTAAACAGTCCACAATATAGACCGGACCAGAACCGATCAAAATCGGTCGTTTTGATGATACAAAACCGATCGATTCACTGGCGCTTCAAATTGTTTTTTCGGGTCAATCAGTTTGGGCCCCGAACCAAACCGGCCGGATCACTGACGATTCAGTTTGTTTTTCTAGGTCAACCGGTTTAGGCCCCAAACCGAACCGGCCAAGCCTCTAAACCGACTGATTTTTCCAGAACCAAACCGCTTCTAATAACACTAGTAGGAAATTTCAGACAATTAGTTTGACAGATCAGTTGTAATGTAATCAAATAACCCTACAATAAGAAGAACATAACTTTTGTTGGTTTTACCCAAAGATAATGGGGTTTTCATAGTAAAATACTTGTCTTAATGTGTGCCTATATTATTTTTTTGTTCCGCTACATTATGATCTTATATGTGTGTTATTCAATTTATTAAATAGCAATTCAAGTTCGTTTTAATAAGAATAGTTGGATAATCAAGTTAAGACATAAATTCTTTACAAAGGGTGGTAGTTACAAATAAAGCCCATCAAGGGGAATGTAGAAAGCGCATGAATTTGACAAGTCCAATTTAGATAAGGAGTTCACACACCATCCAAATCCTAGACATCTCACTTGTGATCTACAGTTAGTCCATGTGGAACCCTCACCAGGGGGAGTTTTGAGGTAAAAAAGAAGCTGTGGGAACACAAGTGGATCTGAATACTGTTGTCCTTCTAAACAGACTTTCTAGTTTTTATCTTTGTATCTTAATGCATTATCCTATGTTGATTTTAGTGTTTCATTTTGTAAGGCAGCTTACCTGACAGAACTATTTGGTAGTTTGTTGTTTAGGCCAATATAGAATGTTTTGAACTTGGCTTTGCCTATTTTTGTTTGATGGCTACAGCCAATTTTTAAATTTTTGTACTCTAGGGATTTTAAACAAAATCTAACTATTATTGGTATAAAACATGAGACCAAAATCTATATGAACATTTTAAACAAAATTATTTTCTTTCATTATCCACACCAAGGGATTTTCCAATAAGAAGGAAGTTGTCTTTGATGTGCAATTCCCTTGGTTGATGTGATAGCATCCTCCCTTGTGCCAATAACAACATCGCTGGCAATTTCAGTGGCATGCCTTGTGAGCCATTTTAGTTTGTGGTTGCTATCTATGAGATATTAGTATTACAAACTATCTCTACAGTGGCATATCCCTATGTTGGGATTTCATTCCACATTAATACTCCTCTTATTCTCTTTATACACACATAATGCTTGAACTTGGTAGCTAGACACAGCCTTCAAACTACTATGCAATGTTGAGTATATTTTGGAAAATCAATATATACTCTTTCCTTCTCCACAAGATTGCCACAGGAAATGACAAACAAACTAAATATAAAAGCAAATACAATCACAAAATAAAGAGAACAAATTTTGAGTGGACCTTTTGAAAAAAATTCACTTTTTACAAAATCAAATTCAAATGGCCTTTCATAAAAATATTGAATGACTGCTTGATATACAGTTCAAATCTATGTTGCACAAGTTTCAAGAACAAGGCCATAAGGGACAAGTGTCTAGAATAACTAGAGCATGCCCCAAACTTTTTCAGAGGCTGGTGGGTTGGGGACAGCAATAATATATATATAGAAAGAGAAAGATACATATATACAAACAAAAATATAAAAAAGTTGCAACAAAACAAACTTCAACATGCACTTGCACAATCGTCGGTGACAAGTTTCAATGGGTTACACTTGGAGGTTAGAGTCAAAATCAGGGTTGAGATTTGCAAATGTAAAGTGAGAAGACCGATTGAACATTCCATTCTGTTACACTGCACTTGTACCCAACGCACCTTCAGATGTGGCCCAAAGAGAGAGAGGCCATTTTTTTTACTAGGAGGGGTGTTATTCAGTAGCTATGGTCATGGTCGAGTCATATGGCTTAATGGCACTGCTGACTGCCCTTTGTTGGGGATTTTAACCCTAGGGTTGGTGTCCAGGGCTCCTAGGGGTTGATCACTAGGTCGCATGACCCCACACCTTGTTTCCTTACACTAGTGGATTTTGCTTCAACTACGAGACCTTGGTCTCCCTTCATAGCCACCTTATACACCCTCTTGGCCCTTCAGCTGAGTGACGCTCTCTCTACTTGGGCTCCTTCCTCAGAGGACGTCATCCTTCCTCCCAAACCATACAGTTGCTTTGAGGGGGGGCATTGAGGGATTTTTTGCATTTTGGGGGTTAGATGGGGCATGACGCCCTCCCTCCTGCTCACTCCAACCTTTCGTACAGAATGATTTGCTTATTTTAGCAGTTTTAGGCACCTAAGGGAAAAATACCCCACGTAGCCTATTATAAGTTCTTGGAGCTAGGAAGTCGACAAGACTTTCCTGGTTGGTAGGGTGGCAAACCGATTTGGTCGGTTGATTTTTAAGGATCTACAACTATTCTACGGTGGGGTTTTCTAGTTGCGGGAGCTTGCAAGAACAAAGCCAAGCTGGGACAAACTACTAATTACAGGTATTCTTACTTAATGCTTCAAATTTTATATTTCGAAAGAAAATTGGATGAATATGTTGTTAATTGATTTATATTTGCAACTTTAATTTGCTTTATACCTGTAAAAAGAAGCAAAATTCTATTTGTTTTATACCTACATAGAAATTTTACATGAACAAATTTGTTTTTGAAGAGAAATAAACAGGTTAGCAAATAAATTAGAACAAATTGATAACAATAAAACTGTCAAGGTTATATTCTTATTAATTAAACTAGGGACCTAATTAGGTCCTTACAAAATGTGGTATCAAAGGCCATTTTTGAATTATTTTATATTATTTTATGATATAATTTTGAATTGACATTTTTTAATTTCAAATTAACATTTTAAGGCATGCCGGGCTGGATATATTTGTAAAGTGAGGGTGAGAGACTATTTATAAGCCTCTCCTCGCTTCCTTTGAACCTAAGACAAGTGGGATAAAACAATATGCACTTATTCTACCCTACTAGGGCTCTTTCGAAGTGATGTGATCCTCTTGAGGAAGATGTTTTCCTGGGTTTGGATGACAATTTCTTGAAGATCTTTGGTTCTATGCTCTTTCTATAGGTGATGCTATGATTTGTTGGTTAAACACTTGCACAATGAGGTATTTAGGGTTTCTCTTGATCTCTCTTTGTTAAATGTTGATGAATAATGTATGTTTATGAATTGAATGGTAGCCATTAGAGCTGCATTTTGTCTTGACTAGGTCATTTCTCAACCTTTAGACGCCTTGGTTCGTAGAAGTACATCCCTTATAGGAGTCCTTCTAGGGTTAGAGCCTTAGGCCTTTAGGTTTTGTTGTCAAGCCTAGGATAGGTTTCTCAAAAAGAAGGTGGATCACCTCCTTAGATGCCCTAGGGTTAGTGTAGATTCGTAGAGTCCTAAATCCTTGTCCCCAAACCTCTTTTCTTTTAAATCTCTTGCATTTGCATGTGTAAATTGGCATTTTCATGGTAGTATTAGGGTTAGAATTAGGTCTGCAATTTTACTTTTGACACCCTAAGAAAATTAATATATATATATATATATATATATATATATTCAAATTTAGACCTTCCTAAAATTTCAGTGCCCTTTTTGTCCCTAGGAACCCTAGGGAGAAATTTTAGGAGCCCTAAAATTCCTAAAAAAAAATTTTAAAAATCCAAAAAACCATAAAAACAGTCCTAAAACCCTAACTTCTGACCTAAACCCTAACCTACCCTTCATTTTCCCTCACGTTCATCCCTATTCACACCTCAGCACCCAACCTTTAGCATCTGAACAGCCTTGGTCTTCTCACATTGGCCTTCTACCCTTCTTCTCTATACCACTGCAGGCTGTTACAGCCCTATTCAGACAATACACAGTCTGCAAATGAATGCAGACTGTCCCTAAATGCTGCCCTAAAACACATTTGATTCATCAAAAGAAACAAACAGATGGTTTAAAGTTAGCATTAGTGGTAAATAGCACATTTGATGCACCTCCTACACTACACTTCAGACTTGTTTTGCTAAGAGGTTGTGCTTACCTTTCTTTAAATGAATAGTCTTACAACTAGCTGTGAAGTGTTTTCAAAGGTTACCAATGTTCATGCCTTACTTGGGTGATGCGTACTGCTGGGATATACTGAATGCTACTACATTTTATCACTGTTCACTATTTACTAGTTGTACATGAATGGTTAGATACTTGGAACCAAGTGACTTGAAATAGTTCACTAGATAATTACGTAATACATCCATGGATATATTCTGCTGATACAAATGCTTTGGATGACAGTCATGAAAGATTAGTGAATGATGAATGCTTGTGGTGAATGATACTAGAAGATGCATGTTAGTTTGATTACTCAAATGTCATATCACACCACTGCTGTCATAATACCGCTTACATCAGATTTGCTTCTTGCTACTGTCCATCCCGCATACTGTTGCAACATTGTGATAATGATTACATCTGCATTTGCCTGAAGTTGATTTACTAATTGCACTTACAAGATTCGTTTTTGTCAATATAGTATGTCTTCTTCATTCTAAAATTGACTCCATTAAGTCACTGATCACTAAACCCTTTCAAAAGAAGATATTATTTGATGTTTGAATGTCCTTACAGACTTGCATTTAGGGCCCTCCCCTAGGAGGTTCCGACTTCCAAAGAAGTTTGGAGAAGTGACTAAAGTGACAGTGGTCACTCTCTCTTGTATATGCTTATCGGTAACTAGCCCTGCTAGTTCATCCAGTAACACATTCAAAGTCCACGAGCAACCACCACAAGCTTATCTACATGATTCATATATCAACTCTTGGTTATGGTCCATTGATCACACCTAGCCTTGTACATACACTAAAATCCTCCCCATCAAATCATTCAATGTAAATGACTGTTGGTATCTCCATCAATAAAGATCAAGCAAACTTAGCCACCTCTCTAGGTGAACCTCATGGGATATTAATATGAACTCCTAAACTTTGCCCACCTCTCTAGGTGAACCACATGGGATATTAATATGAACTCTCTAAACCTAGTGTCAAAGTAGTACCATTATTATAATGCTGGTTGCAACTTGCAACTAAACTTAAAGTGTCATTATTGTAATGCACAAATAGTATATGGTTGCAAGTAAACTTAAACAGTGTCATCTAAGGGGTTTCCAATTCCATCTACTCACCATACAAACTTCTCAATCATTTTTTAACCTAACCAAAAACCTACAGCCCGAGGGACATCTAGTGGTTCCTGACACAAAATCAAGGGCCATTGGCCTAAAAGTTCTTTTAATTTTGCCCAGAATTTGGGAACAGCCTACTAAAAGTCCCCAAGTCCCTGAGCATTTTGCAACATTTACAATGAATTCCAAAGTCCCTGAAATGCCAGAATGGCCTGAACGTGGGTTTTAAAGGTGGGGACGGTTCCCCATGGAACACGGGCTCAAAGTAAGCAGCAATGGTATCTCTGTATCTCCACAAGTATTGCATGCCATCAGGTACCTACTTTCATACTTTCATTTAGCTGTGTATTTTGCAGTAAGCACAAAAAATAGGCCGTAGAAGGGTTCTTTGACTTGAGAACCCATCTGGTTCATGCACTCATACATCTCAAAGAAAGGTCTCAGAATATTCACAATTCAATAAAAACCCAAACAGGAAAATTATTTTCCATCCACCTAACAACCTAGCACTGGACCTCCAAAAATTGTAACTTTTAATCTGAATTTCACTACATGGATATTATATTTACAGCAATTAAAAAAGGGTGGAAATGGTTAAATTCTTGAACAACTATCAGGTAGGGTTCAAATAAAAGGAAAACAAAGTAAAATTAAATATCTGGGAAATCAAGGGTTTTGATGCAAGCAAGTACTCAGAATCTTCACAATAGGATCACTACATATACATAATTGTAGCATTATGAGCTTTCTTTGAGGGATGGGGCACTAGGAAACAGACATAGAAAACACCAGCTAAAATTAAAATCTGGTGGGATACTGGTGCAACCCCGATTCTGATTTTCATTTTAATTTAGGTTAGCATCAACAACAAGACAAAATACCATATTCATCAACTGTCCAATTATTTATCAGGAATCCATCCATATGATTTGATGCAAATATGATGAAATAGAAATTGCAATCACAAATTGACAAAATACACACTGCACCAGTGAAATCGACAAAGAGTCCTTGGAAATCAAACAATCAAATAATAATGAAACTTTATTCTCAATAAACGCCCAAAAATCAAACAAATAAATTACAACCACAAATTCATTTTTGCTAATCCCCACAATAAACAAAATTTTCAAGAACATGCAGAAACCAAGCAATTAATAGTAAGCTTCTGCTTGGTTTCGGAGACCACTTATATCAGACCTTCGGATTACGAAAGATTCTCTTGATATCAAGTGAATATTCTGATACTATTATGCGATCTGCCGGTAAGGCCACAATAATAATTTGGCTGTGAAACTAATCTCAACGGACAGGTTCCTCATACACCAACACTTTGACAGAAAATTTTCTTGCCAAGATGACATAGAAAATCATAAGGTCAATTTTGAGTACTTTTGAAAAGGAAAACCTGAACTCCCTCTCCATTTTTGACCATTGTGACTTTTAGTTACCAAAACTCTTCTGAATACTAAAAAATAAGATACTATTAATAAAAATGAACAGTATTTGCGATAACTCATAAAACCCTAGAAACTAGCATTACAAAAGAAAACTTAAATTCATTCGATTTTCAAAACCAATTGAATGTCGATTCATATTTGAAATGGCCTTCCGATTTTTATTTGAAATGGCCTTCCAATAAAATGAATTGAAAAACATCAAGCAAGTCAGCGGGACATTCATTCATTCATGATGTAGACAGAATGTTGAGACATCCACCAGGTTCTATCACTATTAATGTCTACCCTGTCCAGTAGTATCAGTTTTAAAGGAATGGGATCAAGCACAAGTCCTGAACAATTTGGTAGAATAGATACCCTTCAAACCTCGCGCAGGCCTATGTGGAGTTGGAGAAATGTTTATCGAAGCGCTCAATTAAAAATAAATAAATCATTAGAAATGGCAAAAGGCGGTGCTCACCTTCTTCTTGGCCGGCTTGATGGGGCATGCAGGAGGGACGCGCTCTGGCCGCCTGTACTCCTTACCGAAAAGTGCATAAATCTTGACCTAAAATCCAAAATTTAAACAGAGTTGGCCGAGTAGATATCAAAGCAGGGCATCGAAAATTCCAAATGGAATATGTAAATGTGTATATGAGTCAACAAACCCTTACCATCAATAAATCAAATAACAACGGCAGCAAGTTGACGATAGGAATAAGAAAAATCGGCAACAGGCAACCGATGCAAACCTGGACAATCGCAAGGACGAAAGCGCAATTAAAGTAGATTGTGAAATTATAATAATCAACTACATGTTGAAAGCTTTGTCAGAAACGCATACCATTGTGATTGCAGCGATGTGAATTCGATCCAACGAGTTTGAAGACTAGTTCAAGAAGGCGAATATGAAAGAAGGGTCGATACAGATGATAATTAGATGCGTCTGACTGACTTCAATTTAAGTCAATTTCCTTTCGTCTAAGAATAATAATAATTTTCTGGACAAAACTCTCTATCTCCCATTTATATAATTTAATATATGTTTTATTTTGGTAAGATTTGGTTGGTTGTCCCTATAAGGGAAGGGTGGGGTCACGCGTGGGGTGAGCTGGGGTTCCCACATGCTTTTGACTTTTGATCTGTTCACCTATTTTCCATAGAGGAAACAATCTTTTGACTAATAAAAACAGTTTCTTTATAAGGAAATAAGTTTATAACCAATAAACACAGGTTTAGGTGGAAATATTTTATTTAACTCAATTGTTATATTATTGAGAAATAAATTATTTTTACAAGATTATGGAACAGCTTGTAAGAATATTAGGAAAAACATATTAATTTTATTTTTTTATTAGAAAAAGAATGGTTAGCTTGTAAGAATATTAAGAAAACCATATTAATTTTATTTTTTTATTAGAAAAAGAATGGTTATTTGTTATTACTAATTTTTTATTAGAAAAAAAATGGTTATTTGTTATCAATAAATTTGAATTAAAATATATTTATAGTTTATGAATTTTCAAACGAGAGTTCAAAAACATAAAGTATCACATATTTATTTATCATATACTTATATAGTAGTAAAGGACTTGACAATTCCTTTTTTATCTTAACCAAATCCAAAATAGAAATGAGACCATATAAACTAACCCCATTCACATCACTTTATATATATAAGTGCTTATATTTATTCATGAAAATTGGATAAAAAGATAACTAAAAACTCAAACTTAAGATAAAGGACCAAATATTACTAACTAGAAAAACTTGCAAGTCTAACCTAGAAAAATTGGAGAGAACCGTTAGCAAAAACATGGCAATCGTGGATTTCTTCAAAGAAAAGAAGCCCCTCCTCTAGTCCAAAAGTTTTTTTGGATAAGCTATTTGTTTTTGTGTTAAATTGACGATATATATGTCTGAAGGATAAGTTAAGCAACTTTCCCTGAAGATCCCTAAGTCTTTGCTTCCATTTGCTTTCCCAAAAACCCACTGAACAACCACTCTAGAATCACATAACACCTGAAAACACAAATACCTTGAAGTAGGAAAAATGCAGCTGTGAGGTTTGTTGTTACACCAAAACCTGCAAATCTTGGTAAACATTTGAAACCAC
>LPNX010228826.1:4251-26353 GCA_001517045.1 Pseudotsuga menziesii | reverse complement strand
CCCCCCCCCCCCCTCCGACATAACTCAGGGGAATTGAGCTTTGAACCATGTAAGGTTTGTCATTACACCAAAACTTGCAAATTGAAGAAGGTTTTTCACAAGTCACCAAAGAAGGCTTTCTGCAGCCACCAAGGAGAAATTCCCCCAAATCAGTGCATGCACCCCCAAACTTAGGAATACAACCTCAAGCTTAGGGTTTTGACTTATGGATTACTCAAGAGGTGTATTTGAGTGTGGTTGGGCCCATTGGATTCATCAAGACAAGCTCTAGGAGGGTTATTTACTCTAACACCCCCCCATAAGCCTAACTAGGTAAAAACAATCTAGGTAAAAAATGGGTCTCGACAATTTGCGGCCATATTAGGAACCCATGCACACATAAAATTCTCTATAAATTGGGAAAGAGGAAGAAAAACACATGGGGAATCCATCCCCCCCAAAAGAGAGAGAGAGAATGTAAAAAAACTTTAATCTACTCATAAAACTTTGTGTGGAAATTGGTGAGCAGTAGGTGCAAAAGCTATAGCTCTGGAGACTGAAGAGACATGTTGGAAGCCTTCTTCAATGAGAAATTGATTTGGGACGAGTTCTCCAATGACTACTTTAATTTGAACTTGATTTGGAACAAGTTCTTAAAAGTCTTATGAAATTTCAACTTGATTTGGGACAAAGTTTTGAATGGATGGAAGAAATTTGTAGATCACCTCTTCTTTTGGGCCTGTAAAAGGGTCTTCATCAACTGAGTGGTGGATCATGCATATGTTCTCATAGTCCATATGTTACAAAGCTTCTAAGTCATCTTTCATCTTTTGAATGTATGTGAATATGTCCTTGTAGGATATGTGTTGTGAAGCTTCTTGGGCCTCCTTCAACAAGACTGGGTCTAGCATACCAACATTGTAGTAACTGAGTTGGGGGAATAGGAGATACAAGGTTTCAAATGAGCTCTCTAGTGGCTTCAAATGAGCTCTTTGATGGCTACAAAAGCACTCATTGATGGCTACAGATGAGCTCTTTGGTGGCTCCAAATGCACTTCTTTGATCGTTGAAAATGAGTACTCATCTAATGGTTGCAACTGTACTTCTTGATGGCTATAGATGGGATCTTTGGTGGCTACAAAAATCCTTCCTTAGTAGCTGCAAAAATCCTTCCTTAGTGGCTATAAAAAACCTTCTTTAGTGGCGGCAAAAAAGCATTCTTTGGTGGCTGCAAAAAGTCTTCTTTGGTGACTTGCAAAAAATCTTCTTCAATTTGCAAGAGAAGTGGTTGCAAAATCCTTCTTTAGTGGTTGCAAAAGCCTTCTTGGTTGGAGGTAAAAGCCTTCTTGATGGTTGCAAGATAGATGACTGCCAAGATATAGGTGCTTATTGCATCCATGGATAACCTCCTCAAAATCCGCAAGTGGAGATGGGGTGGCCAAGCATTTTTGGTATAGTGGAGGTTCAACAACAAGAGCATCTTATAGAAACATTTAAGGGTTGAACATGTCACTTACGAGGAATTTAACTTAGGCAAGGAGGGTAATAATCATTCCTCCCAACCACCCAAGCAACATCTAATGGACAATAAACTTATAATTGTTATATGATATGATAATAAAATTTAGTTTATGGTTCACCTTAAGAAAAATAGTTAACAATTATCTAATTTTCTCTTTTTTTCAATCGAAAGAACCACCCTAATATTTTATCCCCCATAATCAATGGTGGGGCATATGCCTACTTGAGAATGGATCCCGAGTCTCTAAGATCCCAACCACAAGAAACCTCATTAGACCATCAAACAAAGTGAAGAGTTGTAAATGAATTCTTACAAGAAATAACTCAAGTTTTGGAATGACAAAAAATGGTGATGTAATTTCAATTAATATCATGTCGTCATTACCACTTTGAGGTCTCTCAAACCCGAAGCTCCTTTCCATACAAAATTTGGATGTTGAAATGGATTGAAAGCAAGACCTGCCTTCAAATACGTTTTTAAAAATAATATGGCTTTATCAATTTAGAAGTAATTGACATTTTTTTTCACGTGGAAAAACAACCTTCCTATTATTCCGAAGGAATCAAGGAAATCTCACACATGCACAAGAAATCTCAACAAATTTCCCCACTTTCGTGGATAGTAGGTCGAGAAAACCGTTAGATGAACATCCAAGCCAAAACATGTCTCAACGGAATTGACCCTGGGTGGGTGGAATGAAATCCATCTAGCCCCACCAATGTACCACCATATCCTTAACAAAATTAATTGGCATACTATTGTACTGTGAGCAACCAGTAGAATGGATACAAAGGGAGGCACTATAAATGACTATATTCCAATCCGAGTGGGTTAAAAAATAATATGGCTTTATCAATCGTAAATTAATTGACATTTTGTTGTGTTGCAAGCAATATAGACTATTGTATTCCAATCCCAATTATAGGAAAACTTTATTAAAGAGTTGTGTCATAATTCTAGGGAGTATGCAGCCTTAGTGTTCATGGAATACATGTAAAAACAAGAGCCACGTGGTAGCAATGTCTTCGACATTGCCACCAACTTTACAACTAGCTATGAGCAAGAGTTTTTTGAAATGGGAATAATTGTTAAAGGAGTTGTTTTTTTGCACTTCATTAATAATTCTTGATGTGCAGTTATATCTAGTAATGAAATATAAGATGCATTTTGCAACAAAATAATCTCAAAGCAAACCAACAATTGTCCTTATAAACGTAAAAAATATGGCCATTCAGACTAGTGACGTGATAAGCTCTAAGATGCCAATTAAAACCGTTCTCAACTATCATATTCCCCATGATATAAATGCTCCACATTCTTTTCCAGCCTACATTTGCTAAAAATGCAAATGCACACATATTGCTTACAGTAGGGAAAATATAATGGAGAAAATACAGTCTGTTGGCATTGGGAGAGCTACCCGCAGGGAGAACTACATTCTATATCGAATCACTATCTGTGTTTTATAAAGGGGGGAGTCTTTTCATAGCTCATATTTGATTTTATGAATGAACAATGCAAATTCGCGTGGGTTCCCCATACGATCTACTATATAAATTGGTATATGTTCCTTTCCATTATGAACAACAATTGTATGACCACTCATTATGGGTACAGTGACATGAAACCGTAACTGCCACTCATATATAGGAAAATACATAGTCGAAAATACATCCCCAATAGCATTTGCTTGTGTGAAAGCAACAGATTCAACACCCACAATACCATTGTGGTCTTTGGTACTAAAGTTGGATAAAGGGTGAAGTTGTTAAGGATTCAATGGGGAAGCCCTTACTGGCATGAATGGAAGGCCCAGTCACTAGAGTAACTATTAAAAACCAAAGAAAGGATCAATCCTATTAAAAACACCAAAGAAACCATCAAGCAAAATCCAAATTTTCAGAAAGAGAATTATTCTATTTGTTTATTTTCTATTTTTAAATAGAATAAAGCCTATAGAGTGTTGTTAATTGTCTTGTACAAAAAATACCAATTAACTTGTGACCAAAATCTGAAATTCAATTTGAAGAAAAAATTATCTTCATAGTTGGAGTAATTTCATATGGTTTACAGGAAAAGAAGGATCCAAAATTTTGAGGTGCCAACCAATATAGCACTTGGATTTTCAACAAAACAATACAACCTGGACATATAACCTGTGCAACTTCTTGGAAATGAAAAGCTTATATTTGGTACCTCAACAATTATAGTTTACATTATATCCATTTCATATAATATGGACATTTTATGCCTGACAATCCAACCACATAAATTCAAGAAGCACCAAGTTAACAATTTGTATGAAACAAAATGAAGTAAATTTTTCTTTGTTGTTTTGATAACACGTTCCAAACAAATTTACAAGAGCCCAATTATTATCTGTTAACCCATTGAAAACCTCAACGCATAGGTTATGCTTGTCGAACTAGATCCATTGGGCTCAACAACCTGTGTTTCCTCCTGGACTTGTGAAGATTCAAGGTCTTCATCAATCTCAATAGGCATAGCATAGGTGAATTTTTTTTCTTTCTTTAGGGCTTCCTACTCACGTTGGAAACAACATCTTCATAAATTGAATGCTATATTAGCATGTGAATTCCTTGTGTTGTTAAACTCATTCGCAAGCTCGAATGAATTGTCAGTCCTCACAAGAGCACCCTTTTCTCCTAAATCCTTCAAATCTTTGCGCATATTTTTGTTGAAATTGTTTGGAAGAGTTCTCGTGTACTTCTCCCTAATCATCTTTATTATTGCATGCTCACTACATTTGGTTTGCTACATAATTTCATCAATGGATTCTATTATCATCTGCATAAACAATAAGTCCATAATTTAATTAATTGCTTCTATTATCTTTTGTAAAAAGTTCAACAACCCTATTGGAATATGTATTTTATATTACCTTGTTGTGAGATAGAAGACTATTCACAACATTAGAAAAGGTCGTATTGGCCTCATTCTTGGTTTGCCTCCTTTTCATAGATACACATCCACCATTTAAAGTGGTTTCTTATAATTATGAAGTGATGCGATCTAGAAATCAAAGGGAACACTACCTTTGTGTATAAAAACTGTGATCGATGAGACTTGAGCTTGTTACCTCCTCAATCATAGTGTAAGATTCGAGAATGAAATTGTCGGTAAGGTTATGAGTATAACCATGCTAAGAAAGACCTTTGTTTCCACCTGAAAACCTAGAAGGAATTGTAGTTGTAGAGCTCATGTATAGTTATACAATTAAGTGCATCGATACCAAGGGTGTAGCTTTCCTTGCAAGTTACATGAGACCCTAGGGAAATAAAATAATTGTGGTATGAATTGCATAGTTTCCCATTGAACGAGTTGCATGATAAATCAAGTCTCGAGGGCTCCATTAATATCGCTATCAATGTATTGGTTTCATGTGTATAGATAGTGCCACATTAGTGGTCATGCATTTATGTGGAGGGCTTCAAACAACAACCATACTAATTACCTAGTCCTCAAGAATTTTTCATTGCAGTGTAGTGGGGGGAGATTGCATTTAAATTAGTTGACGTCTACCTGTCGCCCTGTGGTGGGAAACACAAAATGAGGCAGATGTCAGCCTCTGAAAACCAATGATAATTTAAATAAATGTACTTTTAAAAATTGTTTTTAATATAAAAACCAAACGCCAATGTTAAAGTTATAATACAAGGAGAAATTAATCACCTGAGTGCTGAACTAATGGCATCAATTGAAACTATATGCTAAGGACATAATAAAAATCAGAGAAAGGTAAAATTTCCCAATCGTCATGTGGAGTATGTGCATGTGGTTTATATGTCTATTAATGTTCACAATCACAAGTGTCCTCCATAGTTACATGTGTTAATGGGTAGAGGAAGTCTAGGTTGTTCTTTGGCCAGATCTTTTGCCCACCATGTCTAATCGTTGAGGAGGTAGATTGTGGATGATTTTTGATATAGAGAACACTTTAAGGCTATTTTATTTCTATTTCGTATTGTTGAATCATACCAATTCATGCTTACTATTCATGAATACCTTGAAGTAGTCAATCATTGTGTAAGTGGAATATCACTAAGTAGGCAAATTATTTGAAGAATAATAAGAAGATTGTTGTAGTTTGGAATTTGGATGCTTTAGATCGGATTATAGATGTCTGATCTCCAATGGAGATCGACTAAAGAAAATCCAACATATTTATATATTGGATCTACAATTGTTTGCAAGTGGAATACAAAAATTGTAGATCTATGAGGAATAAGGCGACGGATAAAAAATCATTGATGGTGAAATATATATTTATGAAAACAGAATGCATATCTAATTTTGACCTAGATTGCGTGAATTAGAGGTAGATAAAGTTATATTCTTGAAGCAAATAATTTGCTAGTCGGTTCTTGCTTCAATATATAGATTCTACACCCACAAAAAGACACATATTCATTGCATTATAGTTATCCCTTGCTTGATTCCCTTACCTCCTTTTTGAGGTACAACTCAAAAAGTTTTGTTTTTGTACAATGCTCCCTCAAAAACTTTTGTTTATGTACAATGGAAACAAGGTTGAGTGTTGTGGCCTTACTTCCAATCAACCCAAGTACAGACCCTTTGTTCGTCAACAAGACCCAATATATCGCCTTGATAGAGGAGAAATCTGTCGATAACACCTGCGACGCAAATGCAATCTCACCCGACATATCTTATGGGGACTGCCAGAACTAGGTTTCTACAGTTATGTTGGGGATTTCACTCTTTAAGTCTATCTAGTCACTCAACCGAAACCGATAATTGTACTTATATTCTCATACATTCATTCAAGGTAACCATCTACCATTCCACTTACATATATGACATCGTGATCATAACGCATCAACATATGTTAACTCAGTATAAATGCAATACACACATAAGTTCATTCACTATTAAATCTGTGCAACACATTCAGGTAGGCTTATTTATATTAAACATGCATTCGACACAATATAAACATTAAAACACGCAGAGACAAGATATAACGTGGAAACCCATCCGGGAAAAACTACAAAGGCGCTCTTCATCTGGCATGAGAATTGGTTTGGCACTTTTGGTTTGCGCACTCAGCTTACATACTCTTCTTTTGATCTTCTTTACAATTCATACATTCATATATCATCTCATGCTCTCTGGTTTTGCTCTCTCTCTCTCTGATTGGTCGATCCACACATAACCTGGATCGATGCTTTGACTAAGAAACTCTATCTATGATTGATCTTCGATGCACTCTCTTGGCCTTCCTTCAAGACCAACCCGCACACAACTTGGGTTGGTGCTTTTATAAGCTTTTTTGCTTTTACAATTCTTAAGTCAACCGTTGAATGACTCTCAATTGTCAGTCAATAGGATATATTTCTATTTTAATACATTCAATTATCTCTAAAAATAGGCATTATCGGACCAAAATACAATCATGCTTTATTACTAAAAGCAAGATTTTAGCATAACTAACTCTTCCCACAAAATCAGTCAAACTCTTCTTTTTGGCTTGCTTTATTCCTCTTTTGTCATGGTTCCTTCTTTTGCGGTTGCTTCCATCGCAGATTCTTCCATCATGCGAACGGAATATTCATCTTTTCGTGCAGAATTTTGTCTGACTTTTCCTAGGGCCAATAGGCCCCCAAAAATCACATGTGGCTCGTCTTGATCCGCATCAATCTGAAACTTCTGTAATTGCAACTTTGCTTTGAAAATCTTGGAATATTTTCACAACCTATTCAGTTTCTTATCGCACTTCTTCTTCTACTGACTTCATTTTTTCTACAAGTTCGGAACTAATGTGTTCCAAAGTTGTTAGTCTTTTCGCACCTTCTCATGTACAGGTTGAATGAGACCTGTAACTTTCTCTGCTTTTGCTTGAAGTTCTGTGACCTGGTCGGTTCTCTTTTGCTAGTGTGTTCGCAGTTTTGCTACTTGTTGTTGTAGCTTCTTCATGTCAACAACTTTCTCCATTTTCTCTACTGTCTGCAACTTCTTAAGATCGCTCTCCATTTTGTTGAAGTCTACCTCAGCAGTATGTAACCACTATGTCATATGTTCTAATTCTTCATCGTCGATTAAAGCTTCCTATGACTGAGAAACTTGCTCGACCGCCTTGGCACAAAGTGTCTCTGCGTCTCCAATGTTCGTCCCAGCCTCAGTTGTTTCTTTTCTTTGTTATGTCAGTACTTATGGAGGTGTATTGGGCTTTATATGTAATTCCAGCTCCACGACCCGCTTACGGAGGTTCTTCGCCTAGTCGAAAGACCTTGGCTTTTGAAAACATTTCTTCTGTGATGCCTTCATCTGTGAAACTGCTACAAGCCAGTGTAACAACCACATCTAGTCGATGTTTGTCCTCTTGCGACATTTTTTCTTTCCGCTCTATATCTTGGACTACTTTATTCAACCTACTAACAGTTTTGTGCGAGGATTTTACATGATTAACCAACGCACACTCCCTATTCTACATTTCTACTACTACGACATTTTGAATGGCATGCACTTTGTACATAGGATGCACACAAAATTCCATAGTGATATGACCAAGGTCCTTGACCATGGTATTCAACTCTTTTGTACCTAATTCAATTGCTTAACTCAGTGCTTGAATCTTTATAGGTGGATTTGGCGTCAACGATTCCTCGACATGTCGCTCCTTGGATGGACCAGCTTGGTCCAGCGACACAGTCGAGTATGGCATTTGGTCGACCGCTACTCGAACTTTTTTTACTGCTTTATAGAGTGTCTGCAGTAAATCCATTATGTTGCTTGTCATTTATGTTTGTCTTTCGTCCATTTTTATGCAGCTTTCGTTGGCAAATTTTGCCATTGTTTCTGTCAAAAGAGTGTAATCATCATTGGTGAGGCCGACAACTCTATATGAGCGGTCGACCTTCCTCTTCTTTCGACTCTTCTCAGGTTTTTATGAGCGCTTTCTCTTATTCGCCAACTCTAAATCTGTTGGGGTCGCGGTGGATTCATCTTGACTATGAGGGGGAGAGACCTAGATATAGGATTGCTCACCCTCTTCAGCCGCTAGATCAATTCAGTACTGCACTTTGTTGGTTCTCCTCCTTGGAAATTCTTCTTATGGGTTGCTATCTTCAATAACCACTCATGCAATACAATGGGGAATTTGCTAAAGAAAATGTCATGAATGTTTGTGTAAAGGTATCACTCCAACCCTTCAGGCGAACTCAGTCATGATCATTCACTTTCTTCCCTTGCAATCTCTAGTGTCTTATAATCAACACAATCTTGAATTTTCGAGTTTGTCGGGTATCAAAACATATCCCCATCGAAATGATTCACAATCCTGACAACATGACCATTTGTTAGCCTAATTTTCGGTTGAACCAAGTTCAGAACTTTTGTTTGTCAACAAGACCCAAGATATCAACCCAACGGAGGAGAACTCTATAAGCAACGCCTGCGATGCATATGCAGTCTCACGCGAGATATCCTATGTGGACTGCCAGAACCAAGTTTCTACAATTATGTCGGGGATTTCACTCTATCTGTCTATCTAGTCACTCGACCGAAACTGAGAATTATACTTCTATTCTCATACATTCATTCAAGGTAACCATATACCATTCCATTGGCATATATGACATCATGATCATAACACATTAACATATGTTAATTCGGTATAGGTGTGACACACACATAAGTTCATTCACCATTAAATTTGTGCAACATGTTCATATAGGCTTATTTATTTTAAACATGCATTCGATACAATAAAAACATTAAACACATAGAGACAAGATATAACATGGAAACCCATCCTGGAAAAACCACAAAGGTGCTCTTCATCTAGCACGAGAATTGGTTTAACACCTTTGGTTTGCGCACTTAGCTTGATGATTCTTCTTTTGATCTTCTTTACAATTCATACATTCATATCTTGTCTCATGCTCCGTGGTTTTGGTCTCTCTCTCTGAATGATCGATCCTCACACAACCTAGATCGATGCTCTGACTAAGCAACTCTCTCTATGATTGTTCTTTGACCCACTCTCTCAACCTTCCTTCACAACCAACCCACACACAGCTTAGGTTGGTGCTTTTAAAAGCTTTTCCACTTTTACAATTCTTGATTCAATCGTCGAATGAATCTCAATTGTTAGTCAACAGGTTTCCTTTCTATTTTAATACATTGAATTATCTCTAAAAATAGGCACTATTGGCCCAAAATACAATCATGCTTTATTACTAAAAGCAAGCTTTTAGTCTAACTAACTCTTCTTGTAAAATCAGTCGAACTCTGCTTTTCGACTTGCTTTATTCCTCTTCTGTCATGGTTCCTTCTGTTGCGGCTACTTCCGTTGCAGCTTCTTCTGTCACACAATTGAAATCTTCATCTTTCTGAGCAGAATTTTGTCTGACTTTTCCTAGGGCCAACAAGTGCAATGATTGTTCTAGTAGGTGCACAAACTATATTTTTCTAGGTTTGAGAGGAGGGAATCTCATCACTATATTGATTTTTGCACGCGCCAATGATGAGGCTTTCATATGATTGTCAGAGTGTATTCTTGTACACAATATTTTTTTTTTTAGCATTGAGGATAGTGTAGGGATAGGTATTTTTTTCATGATTTTTTTTTTAGAACTTAAAGTGAAAACATTCAATTCAATTTACAGTGATAATTGTACAGTTGCGAATCTTGCAATTATGTAATTAGAACATTCAACCAAATTGTCTATCCTTATGCAATTGTATCTGTAACAATAGATGAGAGACAGGAACAAGTGATGATGAGCTTTATGAATGTGGTTGGATCTTGCTAATGAGTGGAGCATAGTAGATTTTTGTCATTTTGAAAAAAGGCCTTAAAGGCTTTCTTTTCCCTCAATTTGTATGTCTTGTAGATAGCTGCAAAGGACCTGAATGCCTATGAACTAATAATTGTTGTCTTTTTGTTTGTATATAATGGATTAACCCAAATAACAAATCATGTTGGATCTTGATGCAATAGTGGAGAAAGAAAAGATAGCCAGTTTAAATGCTTTTTTGGAATAAAATAACTTAACAAGTCAAGAATTTTTTTTGGAGGAAAAATAGCTAACAATTTAGGACTAAGAAGGTCTTGTAGCTTCTAAGAAATCTATGGAGAAATTTCAAAAATATTTGCACTGGACTTTTAAACTCATGTTGTACATCATATTTTTATTATACCAACTAATATAGGAAAGGTTTTGCGCTGTGTTCCTTCTCTCTTGGGATGCTACACCCCTTGGTACATGGATTTAGTGCATACAAAGTTTTCATAGTAAGAATATAAAATTTGATTTCTTTTTAATTTTATTTTTATAGTAAGAATATAAATTGTAGGATTTGTATAATTGAATCAATAATCTTTTCATTGATTCATAATGAAAGTAAGAAGAAATCATACCATGGGATCTCTACAACTAAATTAATAAGCTCTTCAAAGTAGCAGTATGACCAACTACATCAACAGGAGAAGTATTCTAACATTTGATTATGCAGTCGATTCAATAGATGAAGCAGAGAGGCATTGAGGCGGTCCCCCAAAATGACAAGCGATACCTCTCTACAATATAGTTTTCCATGACTTGAAATAAAATGATATTGTCAAAATATGTACAATATAGTTTTCCATGGTGCAAAAGAAAAAGAGAATGTTAAGATATCTGCCATTATTTGTGGCAATCTCCATATAAACTTTACTTGCTATGAGTGCATATAGCATGTTATGTGACAACTTCAAGAATTTGCAAATGTCAAGATATGTGTCATTATTTGTGGCAATCTCCATATGTGTGTTACCTATTTTATGTGACAACTTCAAGATATGGGATACCACACGTAGCAGTGTTGTGTGGTAGCTTCACACCAACACCAACAATTATCACGAGCAACCACCATGCATCGAAGTACCAACAACATAAAGGTGCATTATTCAATAAGTCATGAAGTCATTAAAAACTTCATAAAATAAAATGTTAGTGATATAATGCTATCTAATAGATATCATTAATGCATATGTAAAAAAATAGTTTACCAATTTCTAGCTTGAAACACCAGCATAATTTAATTTAATTTACAAATCAAAATTTATCCCTTCATAAATTAATTTGACCTCAATATGAATCCAAATAAGATGGAAATGGTAGTCTAAAAATTCGACGATTTGGGTTAGAATATGTGGATTTTTCCAACATGATTTTGAAAAAAAAGCAGTCATAAATTTTCAAAATCTAGGATACAACTATCATGTTATGGAATTTTGGGTGCCCTAAGGTTTTTTTGAGGGTGCTAAATCTATTTCTACCATCAAAATCGCAATTAAAATATAGTTAAATTCTGATTTTGAATAAAACAAATTCCGGGCTTACCTTTTGCGGGTAGTTCTGAATGAATACGAGCATGTAGATGTTTTTGAAAAATCATAATTTAGACCTCTCGTTTTTTTGCAGGTTTTTGAATTTTGGAGGAGAGCGCGAGCTTTTTGCATGCTTTTGGAGGAGGATCGATCTTCAAGCAAGGAGATTTTGCCTTTTTGCAAGTTGAACTGGTTTTTGAAAAGGAGTTGTAGAGCTTCTTGCAGTGATTTACCCTGGTTCAATAAGACGAGTGTGCGTTTTTCAAGAAACTGAGTTTGAGTGAGAAATCTAAGAGTCATGGTAGCGGGAGGGGATCCTTCTCCTCCCTCTTAGCTTGATGCTTTCAGGAGATTGGTGGCAAAAAGAAACAAGAGGAAACTTAGTCTGAATCAGTAGAAGTTTGTCAAGAAATTAGATAATATACCTTCGGTGGATTTACCTGTAGAACACCCTTGTCGGACATTTACGAATATTGCAGATCGGGGACTTATTGGTCAGTTTATAAGTCTCTGACCATCCCCTAAGGCAATTGATGGATGGGTTCAGAGGAATTGGAAACCCCTTATATCGACAGGTATACGAAGTCATATGGTAGGTAAGGGATACTATGTATACATGTTTGAAAACTCAGAAGATAGAGATTTAATTTTCTGAAATGGTCCATACTTCATGGGACCTCAAGGGTTGTATCTGAATAAGTGGACACCATATTTTGATCCTTGTCAAGATGTGCCCTCAATCATTCCTATTTGGGTCAGACTTCCACATCTTCCTCTTCATTGCTGGAACCCAGAGCCTTTAGAAGCCATACGAAGCAAATTGGGGAAGTACATAGATAGGGATTAAAGAAGAGACCAATATTCTTGTGCTAGAATGTGTGTAGAGGTCGATATGGAGGTAGGTCTTCCTGAAGCAATTAAGTTGACAGTAGTAGACTGGTCACATGTGCAGGAGATCGATTATGAGCAATTGCCATTCAAATGTAGGCATTGTCATGGATATGGTCATTTTGCTAGAACGTGTAAGAAGAGAGCACAAGAGGAAGCTGACAAAGAGAAGGGAGAACAATGGACTAAAGCGCAAACCAATAGTACAGAAAAGCAGGTAAATAGATCAAAAGGAAAAAAAGGAGAAATGGGGTCGGGCAACAATCCCACTGTACAAAAGCAGAATGAAAATGAGACAACTATGAAGGAAATCATAATATCTCAAAACAAATTTGAAATGTTGAGTAATCCTGAAGAACATGCTCTAGTGCTTGAGGAGGGGGAAGTCCAACAATCTCAAGGATTGATAAGGGAAGAAATTTCAGTTGCTCGGGATCTTGGTTCGCCTACCGGTGGCTCCTCCCCTACATATGCAGATATGGAAAAAAACAACCCATGGATAATTCTGAATCATCTAAGGAAGAATCTCTAGAGAGGTACTCTAAAAAAGGGCAAAAATCTCTTAAGAAGGTTCGAGAGGAAGAAGTTGAACACTTGAAGATGCAGGGCAGCCAAGCCACAATAGATGTCCATTGGCTGGAATACTCGGGCTGGACCTGTAAAGGGATGCCCTCAACCTTCTGTCATAATTAAGTAATGCACATTGTCTCTTGGAATTGCAGGGGGCTGGGAAATCCTTCGAAAGCTGAAGCTGTAAAATATCTCATAAAAATGGCTTCACCCAATGTCCTTTTGCTCTAAGAGACAAAGGTTGTTGAGGAAACTCTGCTCACATTAAGTAAAATGAATTGGAAGAAGAACGCAGGGATCGCATTAAGTGCAAGGGGTTCAACTGGTGGACTTGCAACATTGTGCGCAGAGGATATTTTTTCTTTGGAAAACTCCTTCAAAACTCAGCATTGGATATTTACTAAAATCCGGCACCTTGCAAGTAAGACTTCCCTGTCCAATTTTAATATGTACGTTCCTGTTAATTTTCAAGAGAAAAAAAGAATGTTGGAAGTCTCTTGCAGAGTATGTGGATGCAAATTTACCATCAAACATGATTGTGGCTAGCGTTCTCAACATCACGCTGGATCCAAAAGATAAAAACGAATGAGTTTGTGGGAGGGACCCAAAGTTAAAAACAATGGAGAATTTTATTCAATTATGGGATTTAATTGACTTTAAGCCAAAGAAAGGTAGATTCATGTGGACCAATAACAGAGTAGGAGCAGCAAATATTTCAATAAGGCTCGACCGCTTCTTGGTTCAGAGCTCCTTTTTGGAAAAAAAAATTATTTCTTCTAGCATTCTTCTGAAATTAACTTCAGATCATAAACCTATTCTACTACAACTCAGAGAGGAAGAAAATCTTGGGCCCATTCCTTTCAGGTTTAGCCCACTCTGGATAGATTGTGATGGTTTTATGAATATCGTCTCACAAGCTTGGTATCGACCTGTAACTGGATCACCAAATTTTGTATGGGAACAAAAATTAAAATTCACTAAACTTACTCTTAAGGAATGGGCTAAACAAAATGTGAAATCTCCATGCAATCACAGAATAGAGGCGTTAAATTTTTTAGAGGAAATCCAATTGGAAATGGATGAAACAGGAATAACCTCGGCTAAATTGGAAAAAGAACAACAAGCTCAATTCAATGCCTTCCATGCATTTAGAAAGGAAGAAGAATACTAAGATTGAAATCTCGCGGCATCTAGCTACAACCAGGAGACATAAATACTTCCTTCTTTCACAGGCAGTATAGAGCAAGACTCTCTCACAATCACATCTCAGAAATTTCTTCCTCGGATGGACAAATTTTTAAAGGCCAGGCTCAAATAATGCAGGCGGCTGAAACACACTTCCAAGGTTTGTCTAGTGAAACTGGATTAAAAGAGAACGATTTAAACTCGTAATTTTTATCCAATATTCCTTCTTTGGTCAGTAAGGAGACAAATGGAGAACTCATGAAGCCATTTACGGAAGAGGAGATCATTGATGTTATGTGGTCAATGGAGTTGGATAAAGTCCCAGGACCAGATGGATTCTCTTTTCAATTTTATAGAGTGTGTTGGACAGTTATCAAGAAAGATCTCTTGAGGATGATCAAAGCTTTTCAATTAAAAGCTAAAATTGGTGGATGCACTAATTCCACTTTCCTAGCATTAATCCCTAAAGAAGTTAATCCGACAAATTTTGAAAGATTTCAGTCAATATCTCTTTGCAATGCTTCTTATAAAATCCTTTCTAAACTTTTAGCTAATCGGATCAAGCCTTTGCTAGAAAAATTGATCTCCCCTCTTGAAGGCGGGTTTGTCAAAGGGAGACACATCTTGGATAATGTGATCCAAGTTTAGGAAGCCATGCAATCTAGCTTTCAAAGACAAGAGAAAGGCATGCTAATCAAACTTGATATGGTAAATGCTTTTGACAGGGCAAGGTTGTCCTTCCTTTATAAAGTCCTTCCGCTCATTTGGGTTTAGCTCAGCATTTGTAAATTTGATACAAGCTTGTACAGATAAACCTTGGATAGTTGGTTTAATAAATGGAAGACCGACAATTTTTTTTCAAGGGGTCTTTGTCAGGGCTTCCCGCTCTCGTCGTTCCTGTATATTCTAATGGCTAAATCTCTGAGCAGAAAATTATCCACAGAAAAAGAAGCAGGGATTATTCCGGGCATCAAGTCTGCAAGAGGGGTAGATTCTATCAACCATGCTCTATTTGCGGATGATTTCTCTCTTTTTGGGAGGGGCCTCGCTCAGGACAGCAAGAGCTTTTAAAGGAATTCTGCAAAACTTATGTCTCATTTCAAGTGCTATGATTAACAATAGAAAGAGTGCAGTGTATGGTTGGAACACTAATCATTCAACTATCTTGAATATTGCAAAGCTTTTAGAATTTTCTAGATATGACATTTGGGATCAGATCAAATATCTAGGCCTTCCTTTAACCTTAAGACAAAATAAACCTTCTCTTTGGCTGGAAGTAATTAGTAAGATAAAAGCAAAAATTTATTCTTGGGGTGGACAATGGCTCACGAAGGCAGGGAAGCTTATAATGATCAAGTCAATTATGGCAGTTCTTCCAATATATCAATCTTCTCTTCTCCTAGCCCCAAAAGCAATTATGGACCAAATTTCCAAACTTTTTCGAGATTTCCTCTGGAGTGGTGGCAAAGGAAATCAAAATAGAATGCATCTAGTTAACTGGGACATAGTCAAAAAACCTGTGTTAGAAGGTGGCCTGCAAATCAGAGATACGGGTTTGACAAATCTTGTTATGGGAGGAAACATTTTGTGGCAACTTTTCTCCAACCGTAAACATCCAATTAGTCAAGAATTATGGAAAAAATACCTCTTGGGAGGAACTTTGAGAAACCTTCAGGCAATAAACATCCCCAAAGGATCTTTAACTTGGAATTTATATCGAAGAGGACTGGAATTCTTCCAAAAGCAATTATATCGCATTCCTAGAAATGGCAGGAAAATTCTTTTGTGGGAAGACAATATACAAGGACATGCTCCATTATTAACTAATTCCTCTCTCACAAAGTTCAAGCTTTGGCTTGTTAATAAAGGGATATTACAATTAGTTGATATTCATAATGGGACAGCAAAGGAAACTGGGTAGATTGGCAATTTGAACTCTCAGAATGGAATAACCCTAAAACAAAATTGTTGCTGACAGAGTTGATAGGAAAATCTCCAATTCATCATTCAATCAAGGACTGTTGGGGATGGGGAAAATCTGGTAAATATACAGCAGCGAAAGGATATTCTGCTCTCCAAAACGAATCGCACCCAGGTCAAAACCATTTGCCATCAACACACCCAGCTAAACTCTGGAAATCTGTTTGGTGCTCTCCACGTGTGCATAAGGTCAACTTTTTCACATGGCTCGTAATGCACATGAAGGTGTTGATTGGTGACAATCTGGAAAAGAGAGGTTTCTACGGCCCGTACATATGTTGTATATGCCATCTTGCTGCAGAGACTTCTAGATCATTTACTTGTTGACTGCATCTTCACTCAGCAGGCATGGGTGTTGATTCTTAAAGGTTTACCGGTGTCTACTCCTGTGAACATTGAAACTGTTAATTTGTTTTTAAATTAGAAGTCCATATATCCATGAAACGGTTCAATCAGTCCTGGATGGAGTAATATTTGGCAAGCTATTCCAAAATTCATATGGTGGAAAATTTGGCTTGCTCAAAATGATTTAATTTTTAATAACATATTCACGAAGCCAGAAATTGTAGCAGCAAAAGCAAAGGCTATGCTACTGGAAGAAGTGGGAAATCAAATTAATATTGACCCCTCAATAGTTGAATACCAATGGATTGGTTCTTCACAGCAGGAAAAACCACAGAATAATTTTGGTAAGCCCTTTATAAACCAAAATGGCAAATGAGACTACCGGAAAATGAATTTTCAGAATGGTGGCAAAGACAAAAGAAAGTATCAGTTTTTTTCGATGGAGCATCCAAAGGAAATCTAGGGATAGCCAGAGCAGGCGATATGTTGTATTATCCTGGAGGAATGTTAGAAACTAGTTTCAGTTGGGGCATAGGACAAAGCACGAATAATCAAGCACAAATACTTGCTCTTCTAAAATCTCGTCAACTAGCGAAGGAAGCCGAACATAAAGATCTGCAAATATTTGGAGATTCATAAATTCTAATTAGAGTTCTAAATATTGATAAACATTTCAACAATTTTTCCTTGAATGGGACTATGCAAATGATTCAAATCATTTTGATTGAATTTGACTCTGTTTCCTTTTTTCATATTCTTCGAGAATTGAATCAGAAGGCGGATTCTAAAGCTAATCGGGGCTGCCAACTTCCCACAGGAATGCTAAGTCTGAACGATGGACCTAGCTTGAAGCATCAAATTCCATAATAAAGGAGTTGCAATTTGTATTTTCCCAGAAACTGAGTAGTTTTGGAATGAGGGAAATGTAATCATCGACATACTTGTAAATTGGTTGATGGCTTTGGCCACACACACTGTTAATACAAAAAAAATTACTCATTTTAGTCGTTAAAAAAAAAGCCAGATTACGACAAAAAATAGATGTCCAATCCAAATCATCGAATTTTTAGACGTCTCGAGATAGAAAAATTATCTATGGATCGAGAACAATTTCATCCTACATCATTACGTTAAATGCATAATTTTAAGTACAAATTCATGAAAATAATGGCAAAGCGATTATTAAAGTCATAGACTAATAAAACGTGTATGGCATATTCTACATTCTCGTATATTAAATGCCAAATCATAATTTGGTGAATTTAATGTTTGTGGAAACATTTTCGCTGAATCTTCGTGTATCAAATGCCAATTCATAATTTGATGGATTTAATATTTGTGGGAATACCTTCACTAAATCTTCTTGTATTAAATGCCAAATCATAAATTAGTGAACTTATGATTATGGCAATTCATAATTTAGTGAATTCAAGATGTGTGGGAATAACTTCACTGAATCTTCATGTATTAAATGCCAAATCACAAATTAGTGAATTTAAGATTTGTGGGAATACCTCAGTGAATCATTGATGGTCGAACCTTGTTTAAAAGAGATAGTCTAGTTACATAAATGAACGGATTATCAATGGATTGTTTATTTAGAAAATTTATTAAAAGTGTATAATTTTAAAATTTTAAATATTTTAATTACATATATCAATTAATATAGTTTATATTTTTTTTTAATAAAATAAAACAAAAATAAAAATATAATTAGAAAGTTATTATTCAAATTTAAATAGAAGTTTAAACATTAAATATATGACCTTGAAGTCAAGATGGAATAAGAAGAATGGTAAAAGTAATGAGATAATAAGAGTGGTCAAAGTCATGAGTTTTTTTTTGTGAAAGTTTGTGTTCACATTACATAAAGATTTTATTGTGGAGTTTGGATTTTTGGATTTTAAATAAAACAACTATATTTTTAAAGTGAGGGAAATGAAACATTGAAAAAAACTTTGGTATGTTTAAAATGAGAGAAAGTTGTGTGAATGTAGATAATGTAAATTTATGTGTTGAAAGCAAGGATAGTGAATCTATGGAAATTACAGTGCACGTACTTATAAAATAAATAGGAACCCATACAGCAACTAGAAACCAATGTTATCGATGGAAAATAAAATGAAATGTTCATTAATTTGTCATAAGAGAAAGTATACATATGTAATATAATTAGAGTTATCAAGTTTGACTATAATTATATTGGCAAGCAACATTGATATGTTCATTTAGTATGAGGAGTGCAAGGATTGAGGGTTGCATTTTTAAGTGTAAAAGGGTGAGAGAATGAATGCGTACTTTTCCTTTTTGCAAAGTGCGACATATGAAGTGTCTTTCATCTTTGCATAGCAATCAAAGGAGAACAACGGTGCAATTCACATTTCTTCTAATGGTGTAGTGTGTGACATTGCCTCGAAGGTCAAGCCTTGACGTTCAATGTTATCAATGTCAATGGTTAACCTTGTTAATGCCAATCCTTACTATTTATGGATAGTCAATGCCCAAGCCATCTTGAGGGGAATTTGTTTCTTGTAACTCGATTTATGGGTGGAATTGGTATGTGCTTTGGTTGAGATTGGTACCATGGAGGGCCAATGTATTTATCAAATTCCATGACAACATAGGATGACAACTTAGTAGGGCTAGATTGAGGTGTGTATAGAATTTGCACGACAACTCTGAGTGCACCATTGACTAGTCTTGATTAGGATTATAAATTGCAAGATAACACTACTCGTTGCCCCACACATAACAATAGTTAATTTTTTAGTTGATGGTCATCATCTTGTTTTGCATCTAAACCATTGGTGAAATCTACAATATATTGTGTAATAGACATAGGTAATGCCTGAAGCATGTATTTGTTATGATTGTTTGCAACAGACATAGGCAATGCATGAAGCATGTATTTGTTATGATTGTTTGCAATAATGTTCGTTGCAAAGAGATGGATTGCTATGTGAAAGTTTGAACACTCATTTGTTGGAAAGAATATATTAGTCCTAGATTGGAGGAGGCTCCAACCTTCCAAGGTTGGTGTAACATTGTGAATGTTTGTCAATAGTAGTCGGAAATGGAGTTGGGTGGCATCAATTCTACTTTTACGGAAGATTGTTTTCAATATGATGACAATGGCAAAGTATGTCCACAAACACTTCCCGAAGTTCTTACTTCATGTAGATGTTTGTCCATCACAGGTCAAAGTTGGCCCAAATTACCGACAAGAATTATTGAACAGTTGTCGAATGATAAATTATTTTGTTCTAGAAAACACTCACACAAGCGAATCTCAATCTGCATAAATAATTTAGGTCCTATGAAGCTCATGTCATCAATAAGAATGTATTGAATATGTTTAATCTCTGTTTGGAACACTAATAAGGCATGTCCCATATATATTGAAACCTTTGATCAACTTTATGCAAGATTTAATTGATGCTTTGCAAAAAGTCATCTCGAAAGTTGAAATCACTACAACCTTACAACACAAGCACAATGTTTCATTAATTGGTTAGTGTGTTGAAGAGAAAACGTATTTTTTGGTCTACAACTTGTTACTAAGAGGAAGTCTTAAAAAGACCTTTATGATATGTAGCATGCCAATTGTTGTGCATTTATCATGTTATATAATGGGAGATTTTTAGCATTTTTTCAATGTTAAGTTGTTCACGATTCTAAGAAAATGTTGTGTTATAGGAAGAAAGGATAAGCCACCAGTCCATTAGAAAGAATTACCGATCAACAAACCGTAAACATAGAATATTTTAAATCCATCTTAAACTTAGATCTATTAAACACCAAGAGGGATAAAGAAAATGAGGTGCAAACATCTCTCTCCTTACAAGATTAGGTTTTTTTTGCTGATTAGGGGAATCGACAACTGGGGTTGGGCTGGTACTCACGTGACATGAGGTCTAGGGATCCATTCTTGCTACCACTATACCCCTAGGTGCCCCACACCCGCTCGCAAGACATGGGACACAAGTCAACCCGGGTGGGATTTGATCTCTTGACCTCCTTTACAACAAGTGATTTCATATCAAGCGACGCCAATGAGCCACACTTGTTCGAGCTTCCTTACAAGATTAGGGTTAAATGGATATATGCTAGTATTTTTTATTTATATTTTTTTATGTTACTTCTTTTTAACTTTTATTGACATTAAGTGTCGAACATAATTTCTTCTCCCATTTTATTTTATCAGTGAATTACCCACATATGTAAACATAGATTTGTCCCACCCCAGGATATAAGAAACACCTCACTTCTCTTGATGCAATGACATTTTCATCCTATGAACCCTACATCCAAGAAACAAGTTTGGGGAGTTGAGGTCAAGGGAAAAGAAGAGATCACTACACTTGTAAACCAGAGCGGAAAATGCTTATTGAAATCTGCCACGAAAGACATTTCTTCAAGCCTAGATGAAATTTTCGCAAGGCTCAAGAATCAAGTGTGTCGGAGCAACATGCTACATCTTCAAGTTGAAGCTTACATAATAGCTTCATTATATCTTACACAATCAACTATAAATGGGGTAATCCCTTTGAAGCACTAACAATCTTCATTATATCTTACATAATCATTTGATTTGAAATATCAACAATCTCATTTTATTAGTTTTTGCACATATATTTTTGTTAGTCATGTTAGCATTGTAATTAAAACATGACATACATTAAAAATTAATAATGTTACGGTTGGTTTTTAATCAAAATAAGAAAAAAACTACAATATTAAAAATTAGATTAATTTTTATTAATATAATTTTAAGACTTTATACAACCATATAATTATATGCAAACAATATCTATTATTAAATTTTTATCTTTACTATACCAAATATCTCTTTACTATACCAAATATCTCTTAGTTTGTTTACATTTTAAATAAGAAAACAAATTGTTAATAATTTCAATTCTCATCTATATTTATAAAATAAACAACTATATTTAAATCTAAACATTTTAATTCTCTTATTAAATCTCTTTTGTTACCTAACTTCATAGATTTTGGATTATATGTCTTTATGATGGAAACGGATTCTTCCCTATCTTAAAAATATATGCTATAATTTTCTTATGGGTAAAGATGCTCCCATGTTCATATAATTTTTATAAACATAATATTCATGAATAACAAATTTTATTATTAACAAAGGATCTTCTTTGGAGTCAAAGAGTTAAAAAATCATTATAAAATTCATTTTATTTCTAAATTGCGAAATAAAGTTTATCTCATCACCTTTACATTACAATATTTTGATTAACTTGGTTGAA
>LPNX010228825.1:282050-369057 GCA_001517045.1 Pseudotsuga menziesii | reverse complement strand
TACCCCTCTCTGCATGCAGAAACCTGATTCTGCGGCACCCCATTGCTGTTTCAGGTGAGACTGCAACCTGCGCGCAGGTTGTTGCCAAAAGGGCCAACACGGTGGGTCTTTTGTTGGTGCGACGCATAAGAACTAACTCGGGTCTGCCCTATTTCCCAAAAAATTGGTTCCATTGCCGGTTGAACTCAGTACCTGCTCAAGAGGGGTTTACCTTGTACCACAAGGGCTATGTTCTGGAGGCCCTCTGTGAAGGACATCAGTGATTGGTTTGCTGAGATCTGTTTGCAATTTGCGCAGCAAGAGAATACAAATCCGCGTCGAAGCGCAAGTGACTTTTTACAACAGTATGTTTTTTGTGATACTTATGAAATTTTCTTTGGTCGTTTCCATATAGAGTTGCACCAGTGGTTGTCTAGGTTAACAGAGAGGAGGACGAACTTTCAAGCTCGACGGATTCCTGTGTGGACTCCCGCAAGGGTCAACCTTGTGCAACACATGAACAACGAGGTATCCCGCGCTGTCGCTTTCTGGACGATGCGCACATTGGAGGCCTTTGTGACAGAGTTTTCCATTGATACAAGCACTTCTTTCAGCGAAGCTGAACGACAGTTTTTCAAAGGTCCCCGTGGTAAGTTTTTGAATTTATTAGGCTTAAGGATTAAAATACTATTGGTTGAAAAGGGTATCTTATTATTTGAGTCAGACTACTAGTTTAGTAGTACTAACATATGTTTGCAAGTGAGAATACTTTCGACGCGCAAAGTGGGTTGCCCCGAAGTGAGCAATGGTACAAAAGAAATTTTGACTCCTACTCTTCAGGACAGACCACCGCACTTCCCCCTGTCAGCCCTCCACAATCCGACCCCGACGGAAACCCTCCTGTTACCCCCCAGCGTCGCTTTGTTACCCCTATAGTTCGGTCGCAGTGTGACAGACAACCAAGTCCAAGTATACCACCCAGAGGTCAACCTAACCCCGTAAATCCCCCCCCATCAATGGCCTGCCCCCCTCCCCACCCTCCCAGACCCAACATGGCCCACCTAGCTGATGACATCAAGCTTCCCATCTTCAAAGGAACAGGATCAGAAGACCCAGAACAGTTCTGGTTTTTATGTGAGGCCGTCTGGAACGCAAAGAGTATTACTGACCTGGATGTGAGAACTGCGCAGCTTATTACTTCCTTCCGCAACCGGGATTTCACCTGGTTCATGAAATTCTCCAGTAATTAGCACCCCAATTCGGATTAAATCAAGGCCGCCATCATTAAGGAATTTAAGAAACCGAAATCAAAATCACAGAGCATCACTGAACTCAAAGAGATTCAACAGCGGCGCAGCGAATCTGTGTGGGACTTTGACCAGAGATTCAAAGTCTTATTAGACCAAGTAAGCTTCACTATTAGTCCTGCGCAGCACAAGGAATGGTTTATCGCTGCGTTATTGCCACACATCAGAATGCCGCTCATGCAACAGAAGGTTGCTAACCAGCAAGAGGCTCTGGAAATCGCAATGAAGCTAGAGACCGCTCCCATCGGAGACGATTCTGGCATTGCTCAAATCCAAGCGCAGTTGGCAGCAATGGCCCTGGAACTTCGTGACATGAAGAAAGCCAAAACCAGTCGAGAGGAGGTCTGGTGTATGCAATGTCGGTCTGAGGGTCATGATAGGGACCAGTGCCCCATGGTCAGAACCTATCTTAGCACGGGCACGCCCACCCAATTCAATGCCGGTGTGATATATTGTGAGATTTGTCGCACCCCTGGACAGCACCGCCCTGAGCACTGCCCTCTCCTCTAGAGATATGTCCCAGTTCCCAAAAACCCCTACTGCCAGTTTTGTAAGTCCGTTGGCCATAATGAAGAAGAATGTCGTAGCTATGACCTTATACGAGAGCGCACCTCTGATGCCTACCGAGTCCACAATGAAGCCCAGAATAATGATGGTTATGGGTACCGTGGTGGCACCTCCGGCAGAGGTATTTTTGGTGGTCGCGGTCGTGGTGGGATGACCGGCAGAGGTAGAGGCCAGGTTGTGTGTTACAATTGCAACCAAGCTGGTCACTTGGCCCGCGACTGTCGGAACCCCACTACGACATGTCGGTATTGCTGTGCAGTAGATCACGTGATTGAACAGTGCCCCCAGCTCCTTGCAAAGATACAGGAAAATAATCGTAGCCCTAATCCAAGTATTCAGTTGATTTCCATAGAGCAAAGACCTGCCCCAGCCCTCAATGTGGTCACCCAGAGTGGAGATACGACACATACTCAAGACTCGCCAAGGCAACCTGCCACGATGTGTGCACAACAGGCCTCCAACAAAGTCCCAGCCCTTGGCCCGGCGAAGGATCACACACCAGTCCAGGAGGCCCGGTGTGCTAATGTTGATGACGCTGTAGACATATCTGCGCAGCCACACCATCAGGCTTCGCAGCTACAGGGGGCCTCGATGGATAAAGTAAGTACACTATCCTCTTTCTTGCAGAGCTGTATGAAACTCTTGCGCAATCAGAACGCTCTAAACGAGCTGCAAAAAGTTCTTGCTGTCACAGACCCTCAGAGAGGAGTTGATCAGGAGAAAACTGTTAGTCGTGTCCGAAGGACGGGAAGGGAAATGAGGTTGAATGTTCAGATAGGAGATTATGATATGACTGATGTCATCCTGGATCTTGGATCAGACGTCAATGTCCTCCCTAAGCAGATGTGGGGACAAATGGGAAAGCCTTCCCTGGTTTGGTCACCTATACAGCTGCGACTAGCCAACCAGCAAAGGATTGTACGGCTAGGGAGACTTCTTAGTGTCCCAATCGACATCGATGGGGTCAGTACTCTAGCAGACTTTGAAGTTATTGAGATCATTGATGACAGCAACCCCTACCCAGCCCTGCTGGGAATTGAGTGGGCCATGGCCAATGCTGTAATCATCAACCTTAAAAGGCGACAGATGACCTTCGAAGGAAATGGCCTGCGCGTTATTATACCCCTCGACCCATCCCAAGGAGAAAGATATACAGAACCACTCAAAGATGAAGGGGAGAAGGATACTCTAGACCACATCTATAACATCACAGCCACGGATGTAGATTATGTCGAGCCTAATGTTGATGGTGTAATGGATTGGCAATGTGATAGCTCCTGCATGTAGGATTCAGACGATGGTCTGGAGGATTGGCAGCAACGACTGTACGAGCTACATAGCCATAGGTGCGCACAGATCACTCAGTCTCTTCGATGCATTAGCGCACAGCCTTGAGAAGTGTCTGCACAGGTTGGGATGACAGACCCTGGAAAAATTATTCTGCCGATGCCAGAACAAGTACCTCAGTCACAAAACATCCAGCATCTGGAAATAGCAATAGACGCTACCGCAGCATGGGGGGCCGACCCTACAGAACTTCAGCTCCGTCGGAGAACCTACCAGAAAGTCACGCGCCCCACATTTATAAGGCAAGCTCAAGAAGTGCAAAGTAAGTTCAAGGGGCAGAGCCAAGACGCTCGCACCTCAAATTTAATAGTCCTATCGCAGATATTACCGGGTCGGGTCGAAGGGCACTATTGGGCCGAAGTTTCTTATTGCCCCGAGGCTGCGACCATGCTTCTACCGCAGCCCAAAAATGTCGCGAGGCCCAAAATTCGACCGTTGGGAGGTAGCCAGTTTGGCGGCGGCGGGATTTTAAGTGCTTTAAATGACTGTACTAAGACCAGTACCGGCAATCGCGCCCCGCATGGACAAGATTTTCATCAGATTTGGTGCCTTCAATGCACTGTCCTCCTTGATTTGATTGATGGCGTGTATAAGAAGATGCCTAAGATAGGAAAAATCGCATCCTGCATTTCGTCAAGCTTTTCGAGTGAACCCATGACCACCGAACGCGAGATTGACGCCTTGGTCAGAGAATTCGAGCAAGAGGGTCTGATCCCCTGCTCTACTCGGCTGCCTGCCATTGCTCACTGTGAAGCCACTCCCCCAGCACCACCACGGCCGATGCAGACACGGTCTGCCAGGAAAAAGTCTAGAACTGAAATTCGCACCAAGCGCAACCAAGATCGGCCGCAGCAAAGAGGGAAAACACCAGAAGCTCATCCTATGGAGCCCTCTGGTTCCGCACAAGCCCCGGCCGGAGGAAGGGAGAATATTCTGCCACCACGGCCACCATATCTACCACCTGTTCGCCCAGGCACCGCGTTACCTCGTCGGACAAAGCAATTTACATTAGCCACACCTTCGTTACCATTGGGAGTGCAGCTGATTGGCAGTATGACAGGGAAGATTGATCGTCTTAAGTACAGCGATCATGACACTAATGACCATGGCAAGTTCCCACAGTTCGAACCAGCCGAATACTTGCACCGCATCAAGTACCCCGACCATAAGGTCACACTACTGGAAGTGCAAACATGGGCTGCGGGTCTGGACAAAGCTGGCGTACTCAAGCTATTCAACATTCCCCATTTTGGACGCGGCATACATGTGACTGTAGTGGCCAAGCAGTTATTAGCCTTGGTGCATGACGACTATTTATGGATAGGGGACCATCAAATTCCTATTGACGCCGCCCTCATCCATAGGATCACAGGTTTACCCATGGCAGGACCAGATCCGGGAACCGAGTTTCCGTCCAAACATGACGACACAAAGCTTGCGCAAACCATGAAGGAACGGTTTGGCCTGACAAAAGGGAAACGAGGGTATCATACTTCCGCGATTCGGGAGCAGCCCATTCGGTTTGCAGCTGAACTCTTAGCCTGCAAAATCGTAAGGAAATGCAGGCCAACTGAAGTACCTGCCCCGGTTATCAGGATTGCTATGAACTGCGCTGAGGGGTATACTTATAATTGGGCCGGCTATCTTGTGAAGGAGTTTTTGGAGGATGCCCGCGATGCGCAAGAAAAAGGTAGACCTTTTCATTATTCGTGGCTTATAATCCTTATTGCATTAGTTGGGTGGAAAGAACCTACTGAAGCCCAGTTTGTCGAAATAAACCCCGGCATGCCAGGAGCAGCAAGGTATGCCTCCCTTTGGGTATCCTCAGATAAGGAAACTCAACAGATGACGAACACTGTGTTCGTCTTCTATGCTATGAGTATTCACTATGAGATAGTGCGAACACCTCGACTTACCAACGAAGTGTTCTCTCAATATGAGGGGGTCGCGCACTTTAGTGCCGACATGCATCATGTTTTCATTCAAGCTCATGCAGATCCTCAACGGCAATGTTTCAAATTACCATATGTAGTCACCGAACCAGATATCCGGCGGGTCGTTCAGCAATGGCCAGCCGAATGGCTGAAAGATTTAGGGAAAAAACCCTCTATTCTGGTTCCTCCAGCTACTAATATTGGCGCAGGTACTAGTCAGGCGCAGCTGCAAAGCCCATTGGAAGATAGCGAAGACCCAAGTGATTCACAGATAAATGACAATGGCTAGGGTGGATATAGTGAACAGGATGAGTAGGATGAACAGGATGAGGAATCGGTCAAAACCATAACAGATCCTACCCCACCAACGAAGCCCAAGTCACCAGAAGTAGCCGAGGTAACCAAGCCACAGTCCCGCAAAAAGGTAAAGGCATCAAAGGATAAAGATATCGAGGAGGAAGCCACTGTCACGATGGATGCACTGGAGCATGCTCTCGAACAGTATACGACAGCGCTTACTAAAAAATGGTCCGAATTCGCGGAACTACATCTTGCCGGCCTCGCAGGTATCACAAACAGGGTATCGGAGTTAAAAGAGCTAACCGCAAAATCAGCGCCCAGTACTGCGACAAGCAGCACTATGGCACCCACGCAGCAGGACATTAGGCAATGGCCACTTAGGGATCCCCAAGGACAGATATCAAATGCAACTCTGATGCAGCCTGACATTGATTCTCATCCCCAGACAAATATAACCGCGGAGCTTGATTATACAAAGATACCTCTGTCAGAGTTGCACCTCCGTCAGCTCACGATTACAAAGGAGATCCATACTCGAACTCAAGTGTCACAAATCCAACTGGAAGACTCCAACAAGCAAAACAAAACTTTCGCCGCACGCCTAGAAGAGATCGCACAAAAGAAGAAAGAGGCTGAACAGACAACAACTACGCTCATGCAAGCATTGGATGAAGCATGTCGGAGTCTTTTTGGCTCCGACATACAGGAAACAGAGGAACCAAAGAAGAAGATTGCTAAGATGAAATACTATGCCCAGTAGTCCCGCAGTGAGCTGGAAAGGATGAAGATAGAACATCAGCAACAGATTGCAGAACTTCAACTGCGCATTCCCCCTGAGACTCCACCAGAGGTCCGAGAACAGTGCCAGCAGGATATCAAGGCTTCAGCAACAAAAATATCAGACAACGTGGCTAGTGTTGCAAAACTAATGGAAGACAGCATAGAAGCATGGGCAAACCTGCAGGACCATCCGGATTTAGGGAAGATTCAGGAAACCATCAAGTTGCGCTAGGAGGAGTTAGATGCAGTCCGCATAGAAATCAAGACGCTGCCACCTATGCAGAAGATAGCTAAAGTAAAGCGTAGCAAGGAACTTCAACAGGAAATCGAGTCTTGCAGGACGAAGGTAACGATGCTGGAAAATGTGCTACAGCCCCTGGTTGATGAAGCATTAGAATTGACTAATACTGCGGAGAGCCAGCTCAAAATTTTGAAGACCTATGACACTTTTGCGCAGGAAAAGGCTGACACAGACTCTTCTTCAGTATTACAGGAACTGGTGGAAAAGGATAAAGCCGCTGATGAGATACTGCATAATCTCACCAGTCGCTTCCAGGCCCTCGCACAGAAGATTCTCCCACCAGAGTCCTCACAGAGTGTCCCGGGACGGGCCACTAGTGATTCTTAGGGGCCTGTTGGGGCGCATACTCCATGTTTGGGTAAACCCGCGGTTAATTAGAAAATTTGTAAGCGGAGCTATGGGCCAAAATAGTCTTAGGGGTGTCAGGGTAAGTCAAAACCCTCTTTTTTTGTAATAAACCCGTGGTTTAAATCCAGGGTTTAGGGTTTTTTGGTGCCCATGGTTTAAAACCATGGTTTTGTAAAGCCGCGCAGTATAAATAAGCGCTTGCATAAAAAGGATAGGTTAGGCTTTTTGATGTAAAGAAAGATAAGGCGAAGTTAGGTTGGTTTTTGTAAGGAAAGGATAAGTCCCAGCTGTGTGCATGGACGACCTCTGCAGCTGTGTGCGCAGAGGGTTTTGTAAGAAAGGAAAGAAAGATCTGCAGCTGTGTGCACAGAAGCCTGCTGCTGTGTGCGCGGCTGTTAAGGACTGAAGGGATCTGCAGCTGAGTGCGCAGATCAACTGTGGTTTTGAGGAAAGAGGAATAAAAGGCAGTTTGTGGACGTAGCCCCTACACTGGGGGTGAACCACGTTATATTTGGTGTCGTGGTTTTATTGTGTTGTTTCTGCTTCTGTTATTTTCATGCATTAAACTGAATACATCTGATATATTAGATCACTGCTAGTAATAAGCTTCGCTGTGAATTCCCCGTAGTGGGTTATGCAAGTTTAGTTTATTTATTGTGCTGTGAAGTCATATGTGAATGAATGATAAGTTTACAAGTGTTGATTAATAATTGCTTTTAAAGGCTAAGGTACAGTAATACCCCTCTCTGCATGCAGAAACCTGATTCTGCGGCACCCCATTGCTGTTTCGGGTGAGACTGCAACCTGCGCGCAGGTTGTTGCCGAAAGGGCCAACACGGTGGGTCTTTTGTTGGTGCGATGCATAAGAACTAACTCGGGTCTACCCTATTGCCCAACAGAACCGAAAGGGCCGCTAGGGGTTTCGCAATCGACATGGGCTGCGACTAGAGTAGCGAAGGAGCGACACTGTCGACCGTAAAATCTCTTTCAACAACCCAGTGCCCCCCGGCAAACCAATGAATTCTTCGACGGAATTGCGCCTAATCATGCGGGAAAAACAACCTAGGTTCAAAACCCCTGGCAAGCACTTAGGGAAATAATTGCCCACCAGACTCCCCAAAGCAAGACTCCAACCCCTATCTATCATGGCCACGCAGCAAGGCCTAGCGCAGACGGCATAACGGCCGTCTGCGCCTAAACTTTTCAACACTTGCGCGCAAGCAATGACTCACAGGAGAAAAGTAATCAGCTTAACAGGTTAAAAACGCCCCCCCTCACCCTAGGTTAAGATGATAACAGACCTAAACAAGCTTAAACCCTAGCTGGGCGAGGGAAAAAATGCCGGGAACCCTAACCATGGTAGAAAATCAAAATTGTTCAATGCAATGGGAAAAAATGAGATGCACCTACCTGGAAAACTGGCGAAATGATCCAGCTGATGACGGTTGGAATTCTACCCTCTCCACCTGGAAGCTGGTACAGTGACAGCTAGACCTTCTCTCGGCTCGAAACACGACAGCTCAACTCACCGCGACAGTGCTCGACAATAAAATAAAATGATACAATCCCCCGACTGTCGCACCGTATATATAACAAACGCCACACGTGGGAGCAATTAAATCGGGCGCGAAACGAAAGCGGCGTCGGGCGACTAGAGCTTCAAACCCTCCGCAACGGCGGACCACCCCCAATACCAAATCGCCCAAATGGCTACAAATAACACACGAATGAGAACCATACATCGGGCGTCAGCGGATACCTTGGTCGGATGACCAAGAGCCCGGACCCCTCCGCAACGGCGGATGCTCGGAGCATGATGCCGTCCGCAACGGAGGAGTAAGAGATAGCCCAGCGCTTCGCTACAAGGTTGGTGACAACAAACACACATCGGAGCGTTGAGGCAAGTCTAATTCGACACTGATCCGCAATGGCGGCGCTCAGAGCCACAACCTGGACTGCAACATCGGCCACAGAAGTATTCAACCTCTCCCGATGCGAAATAAAAATCACCAGAAACATAAAGGACATGAAAACCACCTGCAACGGTAAAACAAAGTAAACAACCTCCGCAACAGTCGGCATGGAAAAGGAAATCCAGAGTAGAAATTCACTCGCAACGACGGCATGACCAAAGACGATCAAGAGTTGAAAAACACCCGCAACGGCGGGCTCGTCAAACGAATTAACTCCCGATACAAGAAGGTTTTGAAGGATTTTGCAAGTCGACAAGGAGCTCAATTAAAGATGGGATTCCTTAAACATCTAAATGAGGAGAAACCAATCGATTGATAGCAACCCAATTTCAAGAAGACGCTTCAAAAACCCAAAGGCCAAAATCAATACGCTGAAATCAAGAAAAGAGCTGACCAATTCAAAGTAAAGGAGGGTCCCAAATTTTTTTGAATTTTGGGAAATTGTTGTAGATGCAACACTCCTATTTGAAGAATTTGAATTTGAAGTCATTGTGAAGCAAGGCCGATTGAATGTTGGGCTTGACCACTTGTCATGCATTGAAAGTGGGGAGGAACCCACCATCCTAGAGGATAATCTACTAGATGTGTAGCTATTTGCTATCGATGTTGTCGATAAATAATTTGATGCTATTATACACTTATTGAATACAGCCTATGCACCTGAAGGTTATTCGACATGGAAAAAGAAACAACTAGTTGTCAAGGCATCACACTACACGCTAATCATGAGACAACTGTATAAGTTGGGACTAGATGAAATACTACACAAATGTGTCTTTGATCATGAAAGGAAATGGGTAATGGCTGAAGTGCATGCGGGTGTTTTGGGAGGACACTACACCGGGAAGGCAACGATGCGCAAGATTTTGCAACCTCGACTCTGGTGGCCAACTGTACAGATGGATACAAGGAAATATTGTTGCGATTGTGATAAGTGTCAAAGAATAGGGAAACCATCACGACATGATGAAATGCCACTTGCACCACAAATTACACTGTGGGCCTTTGATAAATGGGTAGTGGATTTTTTCGGCCCTATTAGTCTGCCAGGGAAACAGACTGGTGCATGCTATATTATAACTGCTACATATTACTTGACAATATGGGCATAAGCGGCACCTGTAAAAGATTGCATTGCCGCAACTGCGGCGAAGTTTATGTTTTAAAATGTAGTCACAAGGTTTGGTTTCCCGAAGATCCTTATCAGTGTCCAAGGTATGCATTTTGTAAATAAGATAATTGTTGAAATGACTACAGAATTCCAAATCCAGCACAAGAAGACAACACCCTACCATCCTCAAGCAAATGGAATTGTTGAGGCCTTTAACAAGATACTAGAAAATTATTTGACCAAGGTCTGTAATGTGTGCATATATGAATTGGACCAAAAAGTATCAAAAATATTATGGGATTACAGAAAAACATGCAAACGACTAACTAGATACACATCTTTCCGTTTAGTCTATGGACAAGAAGCAATCGTGCCCATGGAGTACATTGTGTCGAGCTTGCGAATTACTGCGCTAACAGAGATGACAGATATCGACGCTGTAGAAGAAAGACTTGCATAGTTGATTCAAATGGAGGAAGAATGCTTCATTGAGGGCTTCCATCACACTATGGAAAAATAGAGGCAAAAATCATGGCATGGCCACCACATAAGAACAAAGCAGTTCAAGGTTGGTAGACTTGTTCTAATGTATGATGGTAAATTTCTCAAGCACCTAGGTAAGCTCAAAACGTACTGGCTAGGCCCATATGTGGTTTCCCACATTACTGAAGCAGGCATGGTAAAACTACGTAAGCTGGATGGAACACCGATTGCAGGTATGACCAATGATAGCCGATTAAAACCATACTACGATGACTGCGGCATGGTCCCAAAAGCCCGGGGTGCACAGTAGCAAAAAAAAAAGAAAGGGGTGTGCTGTAAAACTGCCAATGAGCCATCTAAGAGACAACTGGTGGGATGTGGCAGATAGCTAGCAGACACTGACGACCCGTTAAATGCATGAGAATTACAAAAAGATTCAGCGCTAGTAAAATTTTAGTAGCATTAAGTTGGAAAGTCCGAGGAGAATGGCGGTGAGATATTTGGTCCCATCTACCATATTACCCTTAACTACCATGGAAAATACATAATGGAACCTAAGTGTGTGAGTAAAGGTGACGAAGGACAATCCCATGTTCCCCATCAGATGGTCCATCATTGCGACCAGTCACAGCTGGGGGGCCCGATCACCTATAAAAAATAGTTACCTCTGTCATTGTAACCTTTGCATTCCCTTACCACACCAAGAAATCAGAGAGTGAAGCTCGCTGAGTGAACCAGAAACCCCCCCTCAGAATCGAAGCCCATGATTATTGAGCTATCTAGTGACATCGAAGACTCCATTGTTTCATGAGCTTTACCCTACCCAATAGTAGAGGTTACCTACATCCCTGATCCCAGTTGGCCCAACAAAAAGATCAATAAGATCCGGGTTAAGCCGAAGGCACCACATAAACCACCACATAGGTCACCACGCCCGCCATCAGCAGGAGGCTAGCTGATCCAGGTTCCTACCACCCGACTACCAATACAACCGATCGAAGCCCAAATTTTTATAGCCAAAGCTCCATCGAGTGCAGACCCGCCCACTTCCTTTGGCCCTGTAGTGAATATACCCAAGGCCCACAGAGACGACCCGGTTCAACCACCACCATCACCACTAGAACTAGAGCTGACTGATGAAGAAAATAACTTGTTACCTCTGTATGTGTCACCAAGGAAGCCAGGTGCTGTAAGAATTCCAGTGGACATACCAGAACTTTTAGAAGAGCCCACCATTCTAGAGGGTGTCACACCACCATAGAATCCCATCACTCCAAAACTCTAGGAATTGAAGTTTGAAGACTACGACACCAGGAAACAAGAGTTGTCCAGAAATCAATTCATGACCATAGATCCCGGTGAACCGCCGAATGAAGACGTTGTTTCTACAATGGAGGATGCACACAGATTGGAGTAGTTAGGTATCTTAAACCTTCTCCTTATGCCACATTTCGGCCACTCTGCCTCAGTCAGCATGTATATCAAGCAACTACTGGTATTCTTCCATGGAAGTTACCTCTGGTTGGACAAGTCGTATGAGGTAACGGTGGACCTTGTATCATCCATCATAGGACTTCCACGGCAAGGAATCAACCTGGGCCCATACCTGGAAAAGGACAGGGAAAAGATGGACAAGAATGACATGAAGAACAAGTACCAGCTTCTCCATGGTGGAAATGGATTCCTCCTTAGCTCTATCGATGACAGTGCTGTAAAAGCTGTAGAAAAAATCTTGTGCAGTAAGGTCCTGTGCAAGATGAGGCCTACTGAGTGCACTGCTGCAACAGTAGAGCTAGCAGAAAAGTGTGTGCAAGGAGTTCACATTAACTGGTCCCAGTTCCTCCTAAATGAACCGATGGATGACACACGTGATGCGTAGGAATATTCCACAATGAAGTTTCACTTCTCGTGGGTTTTAATTCTGATCTCATTTGCAGTATGGGCTTCACCACCATATTACCAACCCATGGATATCCCAGTAGAGCTCCTCGGTATGCCATTCCAAAACCTTTGGGACCATAAGGATAGTAAGCGCAATGCCAATGTGAGGCTTTCATTCTTTCTACAAGGAGAAAGGCTTAGGCAGATTGTGCATAAGCAATATCGATTGAAACTTGCGATAGTGGCCAAATATTCATTCATTCGCTTCCATGTAGGGAACCACAACATCATCCTGCATCCACGCAATGACCCCAAGAAGTAGGCACTCTCAACTTTATTTATCCTCAGAGATGTGGATATTGAAAGGGAAATCAAATACTGGCCTAAGGAATGGTTTTGCTAGCATGAGGAAGTGCCTGTAGAACAACAAGTGCCGCGCGGGGATCCACAAGTGAACCCACCCTAGGCCCACACCAATACCAGTACCCGGGAGCATTAGGATGACTCCCAAGAAGAAGAAGAAGAAGACCGAGACCCTCCCAATTCTGGCGAAGAAGACCCCTCTACTGATGAGGAGGTGCACACTGAAAGGACCAGAAAGTGAAAGGGAAAAGAGCCCATGGAGGAAGATGAAGAAGCCTTGAGAATCCCACATAGGAAGAAGTAGAATGCCAACCAATCCCAAGTTATGGGCATAGAAGAGGAGGATTTGACTCTTCTTAGTGAGGCAGTCACTGAAGTAGTTGAGAAAAATTAGGGTAAGATCACGAGCAGGAAAACCAACTGGATGGCTTCCATCACTATGAAAGTTAACCACCTAGCAAAGACCGTCGTAGAAGTGTGTGACACAATGCAGGCTATAACCTATGGTGTAGACTTAGCAGACACTTTGGTGACACTAGTGCTTCTCCCACCATTAGGAATAGAAATTCCCATGTAGGCATTTTCTACAAAAGAAGCAGAGAAAGAGGCAAGTGTCCATTGTCTGGACACATTAATTTTGGATTTCTTTAAGCTCACCTTGCCGCAGATATATTCAATTCAGCATTCCTCCACCATAGAGATCAGAATCTAGGAAGATGTGGTTGCATATCAAGAAGCCAAGGAAACTATGAAAGAAAGGGTGCACAAGCAAGTTATCAATTGCTAGTGGGAAGACTTGGCAGCCCAAGCCTAGAAACAAGCTTCACTAGAGCAAGCGATAAAGGAGGCAATCCCAGAACTATCAGATGAGGAGGATGAAGCTGAGGTAGAGCCCTTGGACCAACTAAGGTGGTTATCCAAATTAGTTGTAGAATTAAAGAAATAGGTTCAGGAAATGAGAACCAACCAGCAGTCGAGCATGCCACCGAAAGTGCTACAGCAAAGGAAAGAGTCAGCAAATCAAGATCTTTCCTGCCTTAGGTAAGCCAAGAATATCTGCACAGAAGCGATGGAAGCAATCGCCATGACATGGGAACAACTCATCGATGATGAGACTGCAACAGCTTTCCAAACAGGCGTGGCAAGCAGACCTACAGATGTTGGTAGTGAAGGAAGAGATTAAGAAGCTGCCAACCAAGGAAAAAATCGCCAAAGGTATTGAGATCAAGCAGCTCCTAGACAAGGAAAGAACTCTACATGACCAGGAAAGCATGTGCAATAAGGAGATGACTGAGCAACAGGCCGAAGCTAAAAGGGTGGCAGGGCTAATTTAGCATGTCCAGCAGCGAATCAATGAGTTCACGTAGAATCTGGCCAATACCTCGTTGGAACACCCTAGCACCTAAAGAGTGCAAGAACTAGAGAAGCAGGCATATGAAGCTTGTCGGGAGATAGAATGACTTACTCCCATTCTAGCCCAATTCCAATAGAAGGTTGGAGGTGCAGAACAATCTGTGCCAAAAGATGCACCCGAGGATGTGCAGGAAGAGGAAAGAGAGGAATAGGAAAAAGAAGAAGAGGAAAAGGAAGACGAACACAGACAGGAAGATGAAGAGGAGCAAGAAGAACTCCATCAAGAAGGTCCGGAGCATACACAGAAAAAAAAATATGGACATAGACTCTTCAAAAGAGGCCAAAGAAGAAATTGTATAACCCCAAGCCTTGGCGTCTAAAAACTTTTTCTAAGTATAGGATGTGGCCATGGTGCAGGAAACACTGCCAAAAAAAATAAATTAAGAAAATACTATGCATATCACGCCACTTGCTATGTCCACTACTTAGTGGCTCGGGATGAGCCACATGTGAGTGTTGGGGGCCTATTGGGCCTGGGGAAAGCACATAGGAAATAAGCACAAGAGTTAGCATGTAGCATAAGCGCAAGCATGGAAACCTGTGTGAACAAAGGAAACTGCGCAAATGAGAAAAGCTACGCCGATGAAAGAGTAAGCGCAAAATATGTCACCTGTGCCGAAGTAGGAAAATTCATGGAAGGAAGATGCTATAGGGTAAAACAGTAGCACAATTGCAAAATAACGACCAAAAGCGATAGGGCGATCACGGGTGCTGAATTCGGCTTAATTCGACGGATGCCACATGAGTGGAAGCACGGTGTAAGTAAGGATGTTAGTGCCTCGTGTCAAGTCATGATCACCATAGCTATAGCCGGAGGGGTGACTGATGGTGACAGTTAACATATTTCTTGTATGCATTCGACACTGCATGGTCATGTAAAATAGTATAAATTAGAGGGATTCAATGGTAAAAGGGTTGGTCTCAACTACGTATTTGTTGATCATAATTATGGTTTAGGTTGGCATTTCCATATTTGCTTGTAAAGGGTTACGGAGGGTAGATCTCACAGAGAGCAGAGTGAAGCAGAGAGATCTGAGTAGTAGAGTAGTTGAAAGTTTGCAGGATGCGGTCGGAGTTAGTGTAGTAGAAGAGAAGCTCTGCTAGAGCGGTGCAGATGCTAGCCTGGGTTGATCTAGGTTGTGTGCGGATTTGTAGATGGTAGCAGTAGATTAGGATAAATAAGACATAGAGAATGAGAAACAGAAGTTTGAGCCATAAGGACATATCATAAGATCAGTATACATCCCATAGATTGCTTGGTGCTATATCCTTTTCTCATGCTAGATGAAGAGCACCTTGGTGGTTTTTCCCAGATGGGTTTCCACATTATCTCTTATGTTTGAATGGGTGATTGCTGTTGTGAATGTTTATGTTTATGTTTGATTATGCTACAATGGAAGTCCTGTTATGATTGAATGCATGTTGTCCTGTCAATAAGATATTGAATGCATGATTAGGTTAGTGCACACTTCTCTAAATGTTAGTTTATGTGTATGGAACAAGCATTGTTGTGCCCCTATATACTGCACTTGTTTGATAGCTTGCTTTTACATTCTATCATGTTTAAAGGACTAAGTCTGAATATGTGTTGTGCCATTAGTGGTTAGTAAAATATATGCGCGGTGGGTGCTATCGTTCAGTGGGAATGAATCCATCCTCATGACTTGGTCGAGCTCCTTGGATGCATGCTAAGGGACTATAATCCCTCAAAAATTGCAAAAACATGGTTTCAGTGGTTACCCATCGAAGAGATATCTTGGGTGAGATTGCGCCTGTTTCACAAGTGGTGCCGACGGGGCTTGCTTTGTCGAGCCGTTATCTTGGGTGTTTGTTGGGTTGACGGGCTACGCAAAACCTGGGTCACATGAGATAGGAAAAGTGTCCAAAAACATAGCTTCCCCCCCAACATATGATTATTGACCAGATACTTCAACGCCGAATGGTCAGTGAACATTTTAAAGTGATCTCCTAGAAGATAATTCCTGAATTTATGTAGTGCATAAAGAATCGCGAGCCCCTCGCACTCCGTGGTTGTATAATTCTTCTTGGAAAATGATAACTTCCAACTAGCAAAATAAATAGGGTGACCTAAGTCTCCGTCACCTGGTTGTGTGAGCACTATCCCTAGTGCAATGGAAGATGCATCAACAAGGATGTGGAACGCCTTGTTCCAATCTTGGAATACAAGTGTCGGTGCTGAAGCCATCTTAGCCTTCAGTGAGTCAAAACTACTTTGGCATTCAGGACTCCACATGAACACAACATCCATATTCTATAGTTTCTCCATAGGGGCAGTGATCACGCCATATCCTCTAATGAATTTGTGATAGTACCGAATGTGTCCAAGCGTCACATAGAGCATCTTGTCATTGGTCGATGGAGGCAAGCTCAGAATGAGTGTGATGTTGGCAGGATAAACCAGCTATCCTTGTCTACACACGATGTGACCCAACAATATTCCAAACGACATGCAAAAGATGCACTTCTTAGAGTTCAACACTATCTGATGTTGTCGACATCTTTCCAGCATTAGTCGAATATTGGCCAAGTGATCCTTGACTAGCCCGTACACTGTCCAGTCATCCATATATACCTGAAGGAACTTTTGAATGAAGTCCTTGAACACCGCAACAACCACCCAGGAAAATATGGCTGGTGCATTTTTCAATTTGAATCGCATTACGATATACTAGTAACAACCCCATTCTATAACAAATGTCGTCTTGTGTCGATCATTTTTGGCAATTCTAATCTGGTGATACCTAGAAAAGTCATATGTGAATGAGTACATTTCCTTGCCACCTACTCCTTCGAGAACTTCATCTATGAATAGTGTCAGGAATGGATCGTGCATGCATGCATCGTTCAATTTTCTGAGGTCAACATAGATCCAAACTTCCCCAGTCTTCTTGTCTAGGACCACCATAGGACTTACCCATTATGATTATTCAACATGATTAATAGTACTGACGTTTAGCATCTGGTCAAGTTCAGTATTGACCCTTTATTTATATCATGGATTCAAGAGATATGGCCTCTATCACACTGGTTTGGCATTTGGTTTTATTGGGATTTTCATTTCCCCTAGGTAACCTAATATCCTCTTCATTTCTGAGAATTTTGTTGGGAATAGATCTTGAAACTCATGAAATAGATTTGTGATCTTTGCCATGGTCTCCTCATCCCAGTAGTCCCCAATATTTGTAAATTTCGGATTCTCTTCTGTCCCAATGTTAACTTTCTTACTCTTCAGTGGTTGAGTCATGGTATCAGTTAGCACATCCAGCACCGCGACATCTCGACTCCCTTCAGTCTCTGGAATATTAATGTTACGCAACTCATCATCATCCTCCGTCTCGCCATATATGTTGTAGCATTCCATCATCGATTGCATGGAGCAATGCGCATGTGGATCCACAGGATATGTGATTGGGACAACTTTCAAGATGACATCTTGAATGATCTGTAGTGCATATATAAACTCTAAATTAGCATCTGCAAAGCTAAAGGTATGAACAAAGAAAACAGTTAGCTCCTCCCAAGTAGTTATTTGTTTGCACAATTATGCTAATATGTACCAAGACCTCAACATTTCATCCAATGTATGAATAAAGGCATGGATCCATTCATCATTTGGTCATGCAACCCATAGTGTTTGACACTTCATTAAATGGATGTTAGGATCATTCCTCCTGTCATACCTCACAGCGTGGTATGTCTTTGTGTTTCCAAAGTGAACCGTCAGCAAGCGTCGACACTGTCCCCAGCTAGTAATTGTCATTTTGTGAGTTTCCCACCAACGTGTAGGAGTAGCCTTTAGTGCTTCCTCCAGTGCTAGCAATCATTGCGGTTCTGATACCTTTTCCTCAAATTCCTTTAAGAATACAGAAAGTTTTGGAAACCCTTCATAGACTGGTAGTTCAACAATCTCAGTCGTAATATGGTGAAATGACTATGTGATTAGTCCACACTTTATAAAGGACACTTCATGCATGTGATGTTTCCAGTTTTCCAGCACATCCTTAGAATCGGAGGATGCTGATCTAGCACTACGCCAGTTAAGTTCCCCCTTGGCCGTCATGTGGATATAATATTTAGAGATGTTGTATACACGATCCCACCCCTTGAAAACTTTGACCTTCATAGGTTCAATGTATCTTCGGCCTTCAGTTGGATCCATGGGTACGATGACTAGAATATCCTTTGTTTTAAATGCCATCATTCACTTCTTAAAATTAATTACGACCATACTGTCATTAGCCCATCTGATCCCCAATATTGCTGGATAAGAACCTTCCCCATTCATGACTTCAATTAAATCAATGCTAATATGTGTTATCATGCCTTTAACATCTACAACTAAGTTCATCACCCTTCCAATTGGTTGCAACTTAGCTTGGTTTGCCAATCTCAGTTGCATAGGGGACCAACCCATCATAAGGCTCCCCATTTTTTCCTAGGTCTGCTTAGTCAGGAGGTTCACATTTGATCCCGGGTCTAGGATGACTGAGTCCACCTCATAGTCACCTATCTAGATATTCATACGCATCTATTTACCTATATTTTTCTTCTGCAAGGAGTTTATTGCGGAGTCCTTCATCTCCTTGCCCAGGCGGTGCAACAACCTTTCAATCTCAACAAGAGCCTCAGGATCTTGTGCAAGTGCTACACATTTATTAAAAAATTGCTGCAAGGTACCATGTTTCCATGATGGTCCTGCTTCTAAGGATAAATCAAACGTGGATGGAATTTCATAGACAAGCAACTTACCCAGATTGCGTTTGATCGCGTCTCGTGTCTCAAAAAATGTCTCTTTTCAGTTGCAATATCAAATTCCACTTTCTTATTTCCAGCTAATCAAAATTGCGGTTGGAGTCCATCATCTCCCATTGTCATACCCCCATGAGTAACGATAGCGACATCAACATCTTGTGTCCTGGGCTCTGCTGAAATCGTCATGACTGTTGGACCTTGCATCTGGTTCATCAGCAGAGTTTGAGCCAGCGATGGATTTTGGTTCACTAGTGGGTTCAACGACTGATTCACGGCCTAGTTCTAAAGCGGTACCTGATTATGGGATTGTTTTTGTAACTAGTTCTAGACATATAGCTCATTCTAAGTCTGCAACAGGGCTTGATTTTGTAACTGTGGAATGTTCCTAGTTTTACATCTCACGATTAACTGGGGGAAGTTCTCCATGATGTGATCAATTGCTACACAATACATACATAACCACTGCAAGTGTGGGAATTCTCTCTGATAATGTTTGAAAACTACACAATTATAACACTGGATGGATGTGTGACCTCATCCCCCTCCTCATACAAAGCCTCCTCCTCTGCCCTGGAATCCTCTGCGGAATCCCCCCTATTGTGGGTACCGCGGCGGGGGTTTCAATTGTTGCTGAACAAAGTGTGTTGCTTGGACATATTGTGGCTATGACTAAGCCATCGATATTTTATTGTATGATTGCTGTGGTGCAAACTGTGACTGTGGCTGCAATGGATAAATCTGCATCGGCAGTGGCAGTGTGTACTGTGATTGTGGTTGAGAACTTACTACTTGAGGCTGTGGTTTCTGTTGCCGTACTGCAAGGTGACCCTCACCCTTCACAAAATATGAATCATATGTTCTTTCCTGAAGTAGATCGTATGCGAGACAATATTTATCCTCATGCCCAACTGAGCGACATAATGAACAATATAAATTGGTGAGTTTTTGTAACCAAGAATATTTCACCTTCTGCGGACAGAAGTTGTTCCTATGGTCTGAATGGTTTAGATCTATAACAAATGAGTGATCGACAAAGGATGAAGACCTTCCCTGGATGTTGTAGACACTTAGAATGCTGCTTCGATAGTGAACTTGTGTACCTGGAAACAGATCAAACACGCAAACACATCAAAGCTACCAGAAAATCATCTACTTATACATGTTAGTGACTAAGGAATCTAACAACATGTACATGTGAAATCAAAACAACAGTGATGTGGGACAGAAATCAGCTTTGCATTAAGATGTATGGAGAAGTTTACAACCAATTAATCCTTAGTGTCGACATGTATCTCCATGAGACAAGCACTTCATCCCCACAAAGGCTCCAACTTTTCTCTCTATGCTCTCCAATGGCTTGGGCCAAGTGGTCAATCCAACATCATAACAATACCTCTATAGTTCTTCCCCTCAACCATAGACATGAGCTTCTATTTATAAGGATCAATGGATAGGAATGGTTGAGAGATTTGTGGATGAGGTGGCCTCTAAGATCCTATGATGGGAAATCTCAAGGTCAACTGACCCATAATGATAGGGATAAGGGAAGACACGAGGCTCATGTCTAGAATCCTTGAGAAACTTATATTTTTCCCATTTTACCCAAGGTACCACTTTTCTCCTCTTATGACAGAGCAGTTTAGATAAGAAACTCTTATGGACCAAAGGCCATAGGTGATGGCACCACTTATGGTAAATAGGAAGCAGGCGATGCGAGCAAGGTACCACTCATGGTTCACAGGGAAAGTGCGGTGTTGAGTATTTTCAAGTAGAGTTGACAAAAAAAATGGGGTTTCCACTCTAAATGATAGGATTAAGGGAAAAAATGTCTTATCACATGGTGGTGATAGGATTTGGGTATAACATAATGCCCCCCAAAGCATCAGTCTTAGAGGGATATGATAAATGAGAGCTTTGAGAGAACAAGATGTCACTTTGAGGTGAAAATGCTAGCTCGATTGGAGCATATCGTCAAGTAGGCATCTGTAGTACATCAATATTTTTGACTCATAGAAACAAGTAACCAACTCATGGCTGCATACCAATACAAGGAAAATCCATGGGAGGAATAAACAAGCATGGCTACTAGAATACAACGTAGATCCATGTGATAGAGGACTCAAAGTTGGACATAGCTACAAGACATACAATGCAGATCTATGTCATACAGGTGCAAATTTGAGCATAACTACGACCATACAAATGTGGATCCATGCTAGATATACAAAACTCCATTGCAACCTGGGGAAAATCAATGAGAGCTTAAACAAATACCTAGGGTCTTCATCTCATATTCTGCAAAGTATGATTCTATCCATGTGATTACAATGATATGAAGTCAAACATGGTAGAAACCACTTGATTACCGGCCAATGATGTGAAGCATTAACAAGTGCGAGGGAGATCACCATTGATGTTAATGATTCCCAAGGTACCCTAGTACAATCTATTGAGTGTGAATAGATGTCCTGATGTCGAACACCTAGTCGATTCTAACGATCAAAGGTCGATGATGTGAACCTATGTCGAGAGCGAGAGAATCTGTCATTAAGGAATATAGATCTCAAGGTACTAAGTTTTTTGTTTCTAAGACTATTTCCTAGATGATGAGCTGATGTCGACGGGGATAGTCTCGTCGAAGGAGGGCCATGATGAGTCCCACATCGACGACATGAAACTCAGAACAAAGTTCTGGAATGATGTGAATGTAGTAACCATAGGACTGACTCAAAATTACTAACACAGAGACCATTTTGACTACAGAGAAAAAACTTCTTCAACTTCCCTTTGAATATCGGGAGACACGACAAAAGACTTGGCAGCATGACTAAATAGGATAAATACACAATGCGACAGTGTGCAATGCATTCTTTTGGAAGACTCAAAGGAGTGGCATGGCTCATGAAAGTGGATTGTCATGAAAATCAGCTGAATACCCAATTGAATGAAATGATATGCAGACAAGTGCCATGTTCAAAGGTAATGACAAACTACTGCCATTTATTTACAAAAATGATTCCCTTCCCATTTTCCCCATCATGATCGATGAGTGCCTCTTTTCAGTTTTACAAGTTCAAAGAGGGTAACAAACACTCGGTATAGCTTGTCCAAAGACAAGTCCAAACTCATATGTTTTACAAACCTGAGAGAGGACGGGTTCATTCCCAAAAAAGGGTCTCTCAATGTTTAATTTAACGAGTCCAATGAAAGAAAACTCGGTATCGTTCATGTTTAGAGAGTCTGAACGACCATGGAAGAAGAATCCAAAAGGGTCCTTTTTCATATGATTTAGTCCCTAAGGCCCGAAAAGTATAAAATCATACCTTAGAGAACTCTTCTAGTCATGATTGGATGGAGTGTTCCTTTTTTGTAAATAGTCTAACTGAACCGAAAAAGAGATAACCTACCGTTGGAGAGATGACTATTCAATTGTTTTAATGAGCATGAAGAAGACAAGATCGCTCGACAATATTTTCATATTTAAGGAGCCTGAAAAGAGTTTAAAGAAGACTCCATTAGGTCTCTTTTCATTATGAGAGATTTTATGAGCCTGAAAAGAATCAGAAACAGACTTGGACCTTTGATACTGGGTTTCGAGAGCATGTCCAAAGTGTTGTAATAAACGCTCAATGAATTTTTCCATTTTATAGTAGTACAAAAAAGTAAAAAATGAACTCCCAAGACTTTATTGCTACTGTTATTCTATCCTACAACGACTCAAAACAAGCATTAAATGCACCAATAACTAACATTAAGGCATTACGACAGATAAATTTCGAGTAATAAGTGATTTTAAATCAAAACTATAGCATGTCAAACCCAAAAATGTGTATAAAAGTCATGTAAATAGTGAAAAATCAAATCATTTTACTATTTACCCATAGTGGAGAGCATTTGGAGCACTTTCCTAGTCAGATCTTTAGTTGCTAATATCGGGAGTTTTCATCATCAGATTCAAGCACCGTTAGTTCCAGGTAATAGTTCAAACCCTACTCTTCCTTTTCATAGTCTCAATTTTGATTTTGGATGGTGTTTTGGGATTGTACGACAAGCCCTAAAACCATGGGAATGAGCACCGTGCTTATCCCTTGCGGGATACATGGTACCTCACTAGAACCATACCGAAAACAAAGTGCATAGGTGGTGCCACCACCTATCTTCAACGTCGCATAGGAGGTGCCGACCGTGAAGATGAAAAATTGTTAACACAAGCAAAACTAGATCATTTCTTTGGATTTAAATAATTAAGAATGATTCTAATAGGTGTTATGATTGTTTTTGGTAGGCTCTTGCTGATTAAAAATGGTGATATGGAAGGACATACAAAATGATAACGATTATGCTTTCACTGAAAGGAATGTAGGTTGCATAGCCGAATTATGAGACTGTGGACTCCTAAAGTTCTTTCGGACTCCCAGTATGGTATCACACGAGTGGTTGCTTGAGCATTTACTCCAGACATGGAATTCAGAGCAACAACACTTTGAGGTTGGGGCTCATATTCTGACAGTAGAGGTAGATGATATCTACTTCTTGACTGGAATTTCAAGATGAGGTGCCCCCATCTCGCTGACAGGTTCCCGAGGAGGGGATATTACCACACAAGAGTTGATAGACCGTCACTGTATCCTAGGGACAAGGATATCAGGGAAGAAAATCCCCATAAAGGTAGTGATGGATTGAACTCTACGAACTGTCTTTTTTACAATGTAGAGAGTGGCGGGAAGCCAGGGAGTGCACCAATATTCTAGGGCACACATGCTCTATGCCATAGAGGCCATGACACCTACAGTATTCAACTGGATGGAAGCCCTGCTTCCGATATTCAAGGATCAGCTAACTAAGTGTCAACAGGGGGAATTGAAGTAGTTCGATTTTTGTTCCATTCTAGCCTTCTTCTTCTTCGAGCGGGTACCACAGATGAGACCCTAGGTGGTCTTTACAGAGCTGAGAGCATGGGACCCTCGCATGTAGAGGTGGGTCCGGTTTATGGCACATACTGGAGCGTGCAGGGGGAAGGTGAAGTTCAATGACCTGTTCTTTTGATGGCTTGGAGATTAGATCCTCATGGTGGAGGATTATTCTTATGCGGGTATAGACTTCAGCGGAGACCCTGACCTACCGCTCCCACCTGGTGGATGGTGGGGTGACCTCGGTAAGAATCAAGAAACCTTAAAATGGACATAGTGTTTTTATGTTTTTTAATGTTTTATATTTTTATGTTAAGTAATGAGACTTGAATATTTTCATGCAGAATTTGGAGCAACACAACCTGGGGGAGCTTCCCCATTGGATAGACGAGCTGGAGTCCACTTTGTACTACAGGGTGATAATGTGACCGGGGAGTTAGAGGAAGACCTGAAGAGGTTGACCTTAGACATCCCTGACGCTTCCATTGATGACCTCCCTTTGAGGTATTAGAGACCTATAGTAGGAGTACTGGGTCATTTTAGTAGACTCCTATGTAGAGTAGCCCAGGTAGTGGTGTACTACCACGAGCATCACTAGATGTTGTATGCATGAGATATCTACTGAAAGCTAATAGCTTCAGGATTTTGTATGGTGACTTTTACCTGAAAGCCTACGTGCTTCAGATGAGGTCTCGTGACCTATTTTTGTAAACATGTTCATATATATATATATAGATATATATATATATATATATATATATATATATACAGACTTTGGTGTTTATATGTCTCAAATGGTGAATGTATTTTACATGAGTTTTATGTGTCTTTAATTGTTTATTTACAATGAACCACGTTTGATTTTAATGTCATGAATGGGAAATATTCCAATCTAGGATGTAATTAGCTAATGAGTTAGCAACTACATTATGTTCCCTAGGGATATGCCTATAAGTGATGGTTTCAAATGACATTTTTTAACAAGCGTACCCTCCGGAAGAGGCGGAGAAGCACATGATTTCTAATGGTATAACCATGGTTTAGATGACAAACCAAAAGTTGTGAGTCCATCAAGACTACTAGATTGCGAACATCTTGGGAGACAACTTCAGTCAAAAGACCTATGACTGCTCGATTCAACGATGTTGTTAGTAGCGGGACCAATACAAACTGCTCCTGAATTGACCAAATATTCAGCCAGGGAATAGAGGACCCAAGTAGCTGAGGCAAGATTCAAGGTGTGGTGGCAAGCACCATCAATGAAGCCATAGAAATCCATCTTCTCTGCATGACCAAAACATGGTATAAACAGATGCGGACACTAAACTCAAAACCATATTGAAAATACTAAAAGCACACTGAAAGTCAAGCAATATACATATATACAAGATACTATCCAAGAAATACCTAGGCATAGTACCTCTTCAGGTACAACCTATTGCTAGGTTTCCCTAAAGGGATTCCATCGTAGTCAATGTGCTCGTAGGCCCCTTTCTCTAAAACTTTAGAAATGACAAAAGGACCATACCACATGGACTCAAACTTTCCTTTCCCTAGTTTGTCATATCTCTGGTCGTAAGTCAAAACTAGGTCACCCTTGTTAAAGGCATGAGGCTAGATGGATTTATCATACTGCACCTTGACGCATTTCTTATGTGCCTCATTAGCCAAGGTAGCATCTCTCCGAGTCTCGTCAAGTTTGTTCAAGTACACAAATCTCTCTTCCTCTGCGGAAGTGTCTGGGAGAAGTTCGACAACAAGTTTTAAGGATGGAATCTGACATTGAATTGGTAAGACAACTTTGAGTCCATAGACAAGATGGAAAGGCATGAAACCAATAAATATTTTCATCAAAGTCCTATAAGCCCAAAGTGCGAAGAAAAGGATGTGGTGCCAGCTGTATTTGTGATCTCCAACCATCCGACGAAGCATAGTTTTCAAAACTTTGTTAATGCCCTCTACTTGACCATTAGCTTGTGGATAATATGGTGTAGTGTTTTCATGGTGAAAACCTATCTTATCACTTAGTTCCTCCATCATTTGATTACGGAAATGTGATCTGTGATCAGTAACAATGGTCTGCGGGACTCCAAATCTAGCTATGATATGATTGAACAGGAAGAGAGCGACAGTCTTACCATCTTTCACATATGTAAGCATGGCCTCAGCCCATTTTGTAAAATATTCAACGGCTATGATGATGTTACCAAGCCCCTCGAATGAGGTAGGATTACAATGCATATAATCAATCCCCCATTTGGAAAATGGGCTAATGACAATGATGGGGTGTAGTGAAGCGGGATGTGAGCATTTTTTGGGATAAAAATGTTGACAAGGTGGGCATTTATTAACAACGTCATGACAATATTTAAAGATTGAAGGCTAGAAATAGCTAGCGTGAAGGATTTTCTAGGCTATAGCCATCCCAGATAAATGATCGCCACAGGCTCCAGAGTGGCAATCATTCAACACATGTTTAGCTTCCTCATGGGTGAGGCATCGCCAGAGAATAGAATCAATCCCACGTCTATACAAGGTGTCATTCAAGATAAGGTAGTATTTCGTGTGGTGACGGATACATCGGCAGTCATCACGGGATAGATTTGGCTGAAATATTTGTGTTTGGAGATAAATAAGCATATCTCCATACCATGGGTTAGTAGTGCTTATCAGGAATAGAAATTCATCGGGAAATGAATCACTGGGCTCAGATTCCATTGAAGCACAAGGAAGATCACACATGAGATTGGAAAATACCAAGTATTTCTTTGATGTGGCTTTGGAAAATTCCAAATCAAACTCCTGTAGTATGACTATCAATTGGGATTACTTGCCCCCAAGCACTTGATGAGTTAGGATGTAATACATAGGGTTCAGGCGGTGGCACCGCTTCTCACCAACAGCATAAGAGCGGTTCCCTGTATAGATCCAAAACACAAAGGATAACAATAGATAAAGTTAGAAAAAGATCAGATCAAGGTAAAAACTGATAGATTGAGAGTAAAAAAGAGCATAAAAAGTTGAAATACTTTAGATTTGAAAGTTTCAAACCAAAATTCACTAAGTCAGATAACAGATTTAACTAAAGAGAGTTGGAGATGGAGCCTGGATTCGGACAAGAGCTCAAGAACTAAGGAAGATCAGATCAATTGATATACATATCTATTCCCCAGTGGAGTCATCATATTTGTAACTAGGAATATTTCATCTTCTGCAGACAGAAGCTGTTCCTCTGGTCTGAATGGTTTAGATCTAGAACAAATGAGTGAACGACAAAGGATGAAGACCTTCCCTGGATGTCATAGACAACTAGAATGCTACTTCGATAGTGAACATGTGTAACTGCAAACAGATAAAACATGCAAACACATCAAAGCTACCAGAAAATCATCTACTTATCCATGTTAGTAACTAAGGAATCTAACAACATGTACATGCAAAATCAAAACAGCAGTGATGTGGGATGGAAATCATGTTTGCATTAAGATGTATGGAGAAGTTTACAACCAATTAAGCCTTAGTGTCAACATGAATCTCCATGAGACAAACACTTCATCCCCATAAGATCCAACTTTTCTCGCTATTCTCTCCAATGGCTTGGGCCAAGTGGTCAACCCAACAACATAACAATACCTCTATAGTTATCCCCCTCAACCATAGACATGAGCTTGTATTTATAAGGCTCAATGCATAGGAATGGTTGAGACATTTGTGGATGAAGTGGCCTCTAAGATCCTATGATGGGGAATATCGAGCTCAAATGACCCACAATTATAGGGATAGGGAGGACACGAGGCTCATGATCTAGAAGCCTCGAGAAACTTCTCTTGTTTGCATTTTACCCAGGGTATCACTTTTCTCCTCTTATGACAGAGCCGTTTAGATAAGAAATGCTTATGGACCAAAGGCCACAGGCAGTGGCACTGCTTATGGTAAATAGGAAGCAGGCGGTGTGAGTAAGGTACCGCTCATGGTTCATAAGGAAATCGCGGTGCTAAGTATTTTCATGTAGAATTGACAAACAAAATGGGGTTTCCACTCTAAATGCTGGGATTAAGGGCAAAAGTGTAAGTCAAAGGTCTTATCACATGGTGGTGATAGGATTTGGGTATAACAGTTTTGACATCATCTTTTGCATATAATTAAATTCCTCATGCCGATGTCCATAGACTTGCAATATGGGACACCACTACATACCACCACTATTCAATGGGTTTTGTTGTTTGTAGACTTTTTCCACACACCCTTAAAGGAGCAGCAACATCATGGTATTTTGGTTTTCTTGCAAACTCTATCCCATATTGGGATACCTTTGAAAGGATTTTTAGAAGTAAGTATGGAACCCAAAAAACTCATGCAGCTCTCATGAAAGGACTGTGTGCCTTAAAGAAAGAAAGAAAAGAGAAGGTGCATAGTTTTACCCAAAGATTCACAACCTATCTTAAGAATTTTTCTGAAACTAACAAACCCTCAGATAAAGTTCTGATTGAATATTATACCTCAGCTCTAGGACTCGAATTGGCCATGTTTGCCAAAATGAAAGCCAAACCTACGCTAGCAGATACTTATGAAGAAGTGGAGAGAGTAGAGGCTGAAAAACAAAGCATCGAAGATTATCTTGAATGGTCAGGAGAAAGAAATGTTGGGAGGAAAGCTTTGTTATTTACTAAGCCTAAAGAAGAGAAATCACTAGATTTCGAAGGAATGGCAAAGATGATGCAAAAGCTCTCTAACAGAATCATAGACTTGGAAAAGGAAAAGGAAGCCCAAAAGTTCTATAAGCCATATTACAAGAAAAGAGAAGATAACAATCAATCCCAAACCCCTCCGCATAGCCCTGCATCTATGAACTTAACGGAGGTAGGAATGGATAAATTTTGCACTTCCAGCAACAACCCCATTCTGAAAAGAATTGTCCTCAATGGATAAATTCAATGATGTTGGTCATGAATTAGCTGTTGGATTCCAAATTAACTGAAGACAATGATGAAGAAGGGAAAGACAACAATAAATCGACAGAAAATCAAGAGGATGAGCCTCATGGTTTTATGGGACTATGTATTGCTGTTTGATGCCAAGGAGGAAAAGTATTTGAGACACAATGGAATCCTAGAAACAAACGTGACGATGAGAAGCTAGGGATTCATTAAGGAAAACAGTCTCATGCTCCTGAAGATCAAAATATTTGAAAAGAATGTGAAGAAATTTCAAAACAACTCCTCAACTAATAAAATTCCAGAATTTACCATCACCAGTCAAAATCCTAGACAGATCAACATGCCTACTAAGCCCATTGAAGAAAAAATAAATGATGTTAAATCGAATCTCATAGAACATAAGATGGATTATGCCATTTTTGGAGGATATCAAAAAGGTAAGGACAAACATCTCATTATTTGAAATGTGCAATGTGTCGTAGCAGAAAAAAAAGCTATTGAAAGCACTTGAAGTATCAGAGGAGAGGCTTCCCACGAAAAATCACCCCCAAGAAGAATAAATTGGTGAAGCAAGTATGGGAGGTAAGCCTAAAAGAAATAATCCACCTTTTCTCCTTACTTTTGAAATTTTCAACCACAACGTGCATAACTGTCTAGTAGACTCAGGGGCATCAGTCAACGTTATCCTACTATCGGTCTGTAAAAAGATAAATGGACAACCTAAACCATCTACCTAGAGGGTCATTCAGTTGGATAGAACTAATGTGAAGGTAATTGGGGAAATGGAGGATGTTCTTGTTTGCTTATCTTCAAATGATAAGGTATGCCAATTCATTGATATTGTGGTGGCTGACATACCAAAATCTTATGGACTTGTTTTGAGAAAAGATTGGTCGGCAAAGCTGAACGGATATTTTTCCTCGGACTGGTCACATCTATGGCTAACATATAAAGGAATCCCAAATCAAATTAAAGTTTTGAGGGAGCCCCAAATGAAACAAAATGTTACTCAGTTTGAAGGTAAAAATGAACCAGTGGATTCTGTTTTGGGAAATTACTTTATTGATCTAGAACCAGGAAACTATCAAGCGGAAGAAGCCAGTGATACATAAGATGCTCATCTTGATCTCCTTCGGTTTTCACAGGATGATGAAATTGATTGTAAAATAGTAGAATTAGCTGTAGATGTAGATGTTAATTCTCGCACAGTAGTGGTTAGCGATTTTTGGACGCTTTTCTTTGATGGTTCTATAACTTTAGAGGGGTTGGGAGCTGGCTGTGTCCTGATTGACCCTAAGAAAAACAAACATTTTCTTTCATGTAGGTTAGAGTTTGAATGTACCAATAACATAGCTGAATATGAAGCATTAGTTTAGGGATTAAGGAAAGCAATTGAATTAAAGGAAAAATATCTGAAAGTGTTTGGAGATTCTGAAATAATTGTAAAACAAATTCAAAATCAAATACATTGCATTTCTCCTCATTTAAAAGCTTATCAAAATGAAGTATGGGATTTACTTAAATGTTTTAATGCATTTAACATTGTATCGATTCCAAGACTTAAGAATGTAGCAGCTGACTTGTTGGCCACCTCAGTTGCGAGGCTTGTGCCCTCTAATAATCGGTGCTCTGTTGAATTGCTTTTTAGGCCTTCGATGCCAGATATGATCACCAACCTACGAGTGTTCGATGATGACCAGCAGATTCTAGAATGCTTGACAAATGATGAGACCTTCAAAGGGGCGATCATTGATGATGAAGAACATCAAGCCGAGCTAAAATTCGATAATTTTATTCCTAAAGGAGTCAGGACTTTAGAACGAATGTTTGATTTAAATGAGAAATTTAGAAGACCAGTGAATGTGAAGACTCATAGCTCGTCTCTACAGTTTGAGTTGATTAATTTGGGGACTGAAATTGAGCCTAAATATGTGAATTTGGGAAAATGTTGCTCCCCAGGTGAAAGGAATAAGTTTATCAGTCTTTTCAAACAATACAAAGATGTTTTTTCCTGGACATATGAAGATCTGAATACATATGACACCAATATAATCCAACATGTTATCCCCATCAGATCTGGAATCAAACCTTATCAGCAGCCTTTAAGGAAAATGCATCCAAAATTAGAACCTTTAATCCAAAATGAATTTAAGAAACTATTGGATGCTAGAATTATCTTCAAGGTTAGACGCTCGAAATGGGTTTCAAATCTGGTACTGGTAAGGAATAAATCCAGAGAAATCAGGCTATGTGTGGATTTCAGAAACTTAAATCGCACTTCAGATAAAGACAATTATCCTGTTCCACCCATGGAGCAGATATTGCAAATGGTTTCGGGTTCTGAACTATTCTCTTTATTAGATGGATTCTCAGGCTACAATCAAGTATTAGTAACTGAAGAAGACAGACTTAAAATGACATTCAAAACTAGGTGGGGAACTTTTGCTTACAGAGGGATGCCCTTTGGACTCATAAACGCTGGAGCTACTTTCTAGAGGGCTATGGACATAGATTTCTATGATCTGATTGGCCGTAGTGCTATAGTATACCTCGATGACATCACAATATTCTCAAAGAAAAGAGAGGAACACACATTTCATCTAAAGCAAATTTTTGAACGCTGCCAAAAATATGGTATCTCACTAAACCCCAAGAAGTGAGCGTTTGCCGTTACAGAAGGTAAGTTGTTGGGTCACATGGTTTCTAAGAAGGGGATCTCCATAGACCTAGAGAGAATCAAAGCTATCGAACAGATTCCTCTACCCCATAATAAAAAGGGCATGCAATCATTTATGGGGACAATAAATTTCGTGCGAAGGTTTGTGCCAGATTTTGCGCAAATTGTTAAACCGTTGCAGCAAATGGTAAAGAAAAGTGTACAATTCAAGTGGACTGATGTAGAGAAGAATGCATTTAGTAAAATTAAAACAGCTGTTGTGCACGCACCCTCCCTCAAAAGTCTGGATTTTGAGAAATATTTTATTTTGTACACTTTTGCATCTGATGATTCACTAGCAGCTGTGCTTACCTAGATAGAAGATGGGGGAGATGACTTCCCCATATCATTTATGAGCATCGGTCTGCAAGGGGCCAAATTGAATTACCTATCTATGGATAAACAAGCTTTAGTTGTGTTCAAAGCGGTCAAACAATTCAGGCCATACATACTTAAGAACCGAACAAAGGTAATCCTTCCACACCCAGCTGTGAGGTCTCTTTTCGTGTAAAAAGAGTTAGGAGAAAGAAGAGGCAACTGGGTAACAGCTCTACAGGAGTATGACCTTGAATTCAAGCCATCCTCCATAGTTAAAGGGCAGGGATTGTGCAAACTGATGACTAAAAGTAAAGACAATGAAGAACATGATTGGGAAGACGAAGCTGAGTTACATTTGATGGATGTATGTCCTCTTTTCACAGCTCCAGACTCCTGGTATCGAGACCTTATGCATTACCTTCAGGCGGGATTGTTACCAAAACATTGGAATTCCAAGCAAATAAGAGCACTGCATCTTAAATCATCCTCATATCAGATTATTGAAGGAATATTATTCAGAAAGAATTATGATGGAGTTCTTCTTAGATGCTTAGAGAAAGAAGATGCAAAGAAGGTAATGATAGACTTACATGATGGGCCTGCTGGAGGACATTTCTCCGAAGACACAATAACACATAAAATTCTCAGAGCTGGATACTATTGGCCCACATTGTTCAAAAATGCACATGCCCATGTCAGAAAGTGTGACATCTGCCAAAGGTGTGGTGGAAGACAAGTTAAAGCAGAAGGACCATTAAAGTCTGTAATGATAACGTAACCTTTTGAGCAGTGGGGGATGGACATCATTGGAGAAATAAAGCCAAATTCTTCCTTGCAACACAAATATATTCTGACGGCAACCGACTACTTCACTCATTGGGTCGAAGCCATTCCGTTGCGTAAAGTAAATGAAGATGTGGTCATGGAATTCTTGCAAGATCATATTATGACCAGGTTTGGAGTTCCAATTTATTTAGTTTTTTATAATGCTACTTAATTTTGCTCGATTAGATTAATTTAATTTGCTCATGAGAAAGGAATTAAGTTGCATTACTCTGCAAATTACTATCCACAGGGAAATGGTTTGGCTGAATCTACGAACAAGAATCTGATTAGGATTTTAAAAAAGACAGTGATAGAAAATCTGAGGAGTTGGCACTTAGCATTACCAAATTCTCTTTGGGCTGATGGGGTCACCCCCAAGACTCCATTAGGTGTGTCCCCATATACCCTTGTTTATGGAAAAGAGGCCATTCTACCCCCCAATATCATGTTACCCTCTTCCATAATGGCTCAAGAATCCAGAGGATCAGATAATGAAGTCTTGCAAATGAGGATACATAATATTTTGAAGGTAGAAGAGTCTAGATCCAGGGCCAGAGAATGTTTTAAACAACAATAGGAGGTAGTAAAGAGATGGTTTGATAAACACAAATCTAGAACAAAAGAATTCGAGGTGGGAGATTTGGTTCTCAAATGGGACCACCCCCATGATGAGAAAGGAAAACACATGAAATTTCAACAGTTATGGGTAGGCCCTTTCTAGATTGTGGCAAAAATTGGCCCCTCAACCTATAAATTGCAAGATTTATAGGGGTGGGAAGAGAACTTACCAGTGAATGGTTTAGTTCTCAAACCTTATTTTTCCTTAGTTTGGTTTTTGTTTTTTTGTTTTGTACATAAATAATCTGCTTTGTTTGATTATTTTGATTTATTTTATTTCTGTTGGTTTTAGTTAAGATTTTGATTGATTTCAATAAAAGAGGCAAACTCCTGGCTGCATGGAGAGCATCAGAATTATGGATTAACTAAAATCCTTGATTATAAGACTGTGTACTATTGTTTTATCTGAAAGAATTTCTTCTAGTTTAACAGTTTTCCTAAATGGCTATGAACACATTGAAGTCCTACTTAATCCTTGTAAAATAACCCAGGATCAGAGGGTCTAGAATACTATTTTGAGGTTCCATCCATCTCACATTTAAAAATGTCCCAGGGAGTGACAGCAAAAGGCCCATGGAAAGGATGCAGGGTAAACAATATATTATATATAAATGATCCTATGCCAAGAATTGAATGCCAAAAGGAAAATAAGAGTAAAAAAAATCCTATGAAAGCAATATGTATCAAAACAAAGTGCTAAACCATATAAGTACTAAATTTCCAAAAGTTCTTCTCCGCCCGTGAGCTGAAAGTTAAACACATCTCTCACACAAAAGGACACTATGGATAGAGGAGCTTGAATAAAAATTCAGAAAGAAAGGCATGCAGGAGGACTCATATGCAAAGGAAAAAAGTCCAAAAGCACAAAAGTGCAAAGTGGCATGGGAATGAGGAACAAATGAATATTTATGTTTAACATATGTTACAATCATGTGGTGTCTAAGCTGGAAGCTACCCGAAGACAGAGGTAATAAATGAAACTCATCTTCCCGTCCTCAAAAGAGTTATCTTGACCTAGAAATCTTGGTTTCCTTTCTCCTAAATTGGACTATTATCAATGATTAAAAGTACATATATTTGCCATTTGGGAAATCCAGACATCTAGAAGAATTCAACATGTTTGTTTTATTGTTAAACAGTTTGTTACTTGAGGAATAAATTGTCCAGAGATCTAGGTTCACCAGCTAGTCGCCAATTGTTGCAGCTGCAACTATTTTCCCAAATTTTTGAAATTTTGGACCCTCCTCTTAGTTTTTATCTTGCCTAAAATTGTTTGAATCCATGAACTCTGTTTTTCCTTCCTTCTGCTAAAAGTTTGGATTGTTTTTTGAGGTCAACTACTTTCATGGTTTTCGGAAAATTGATTATGTCTGAAACTGCTTTGGGTTGTGGAATTTGAAGTTGGATTTAAAATGTTGTCCTTTGATCTGTAATTTCTTTCTTTGATATCAGAAGTCTTTTTCTCATTTCCGTCGCTGTTTCGGAGGTGAAACAAAATTTTCATCGCTGCCCAGCCGAAAGTCTTTTGGAACTTAATTTTTTTTAGTTTGGTTGATCAGAGGTCATTTGAGCAATGCATCGGAGCCATATTTCCCTGCGGAGCCTCCATTGCAGAAGCTGAACAATGAATGTCCTAACGGATAGCTTTGACTTTTTCGATGCCGTGATGTTATTATTTTGACTTGCTTTGCACTGTCGGAGGTTGGTTGAAGTTTGAGTTGGGGTTTTTTTTATCTTCATGGAGCCGCTGTTTTGGAGATGAGACAAACTTTTAGACCGCTGCACAATCCTAATATTTTTTGAACACTTGACATTTTCATGATGTTTGTACACCATATTAGAAAGTTTATGGCTTTGAGCAAAGGCTATAGTCTGATTGTTGTCCGTCATTGTGGCTCTCGAGCGAACTAAATGTCCGCCATATAATTGCTCCACTCACTAATATTTTGTTACATTTTTTGTCGATTTGTTTATTTTCCACGGAGCCTATAGTGTTTTCATCTTCTGCCATTGCGGCGTTGTAATGCACTAACATCCCGGCTTTTATCTCGTTCCGTTCGTCGATAAGGATTTTTTCCGCCCGATGCTTTGGCATTGAGTCTTTTCGACGCCGATAGACTTAATGGTCCCACAGAACTCGTTGTCCATCTGACGCCCGCCGTTGTGGCTGTGAGTAAGACTATCCTGCCAATGCTTTAATGGTTCAAGCCACCAATAAGGTTTTTTCCGACCGTTTTCTGAGTTTTTAACCCCCTTTGTGGGTGACGGTGGTTTCTGATTCTTATTAAGTTTTTCGCGACGAGAGCGTAGTATAGGGCCTCAATTTGATGATCAGTTTTGTTATTAGTATGGTTTACTTTTGTTGAAAAGATGTAGTCCAAATTAATGATGAATTTTTTGTTTTAACTCTAGACGGACTTAGAAGATTCTTGAGATTACTGCTACAAAGACGACATAGCTGAAGGACAAAGCAGAAACGATAGCAATAGAGGCCCAGGCTTGGAAAAGGTTCATCAGTTATCGAGATGGTCCCATTTTATGAAGTACTCATAAGTCTAAATCCAAAGTGTAACGCATTATATGAATCATGAGCACTCACAAGAGGACAAAATGGTGAGATTAAATAGTTTGGGGAGCCGAAAGGTCACCTGGGAGGGGTAGCTCAAGGGTTTTTGTTGTTTGTTTAAATATAGGAAATTTAGAGGGAATGGGGGCTTTTTCCCTGGAAAAACTTGTGAACCACTTGTTGTAAGAGGAACTACTTCATTTTACAATAATAAATTACAAATTTTTCCTATTGGAGAAGGTGCTGTGTGGAATGTTCGTATGTGATAAAATGAACAATGTTGAAGGGGAACTATTTCATTTTCAACTATGTTTCATTAATTGTGAGAGCGTTCTAAATTTTTGAACCTATGTTCTTATTTGAATGTTATTTGGTTTATTTTGTGATATTTTCCACTTTGAGTAATGGAGGTTTTAACGGTTGATGAGCTATCTTGTTGTGTATATCTTTATTCTTGTTTATGTGTTTTGATTCTAAGAACAACTATCTGTGATTTATCTTAACGTGTGAATAGTATTACATTACTCATGAATTAATATCTTGCTCCGTAGGGACAGCTTAGTTAGTGTTGTTTTTCTAGTTGTGTGTGATTTAGGTGTGAGAGAGTCTAAGATGAGAGGTAAGAACCTGCGCATCACATCGTGACCACTCCTTGCATCCTTTATCAATATGAATTTTAGATAGGCACTTGCATATCATATTTAAAGTCAAAAATACAAAAATATATACGGTGGACCAGGCCGCAACTGGTAAAACCCTTTGTTTTTGTTACTTGACCCACGGTAGCCGGACTGCAAACCAGACAGATTCCCTACACAAAACAGTCATGGGCTAGTTGGAACGTTGACTGGGGAGAATCCCTTGCTGTTGTTGTTTGCAAATTTTTGGGCCTCAACAGATAGGAAACTCACCGAAGAAATATTTGTGTAGACCATAGTGGATATACCTTGCTAACCACTTGTCTATTTTCAACACTGGGTTCTGGTTTTCTGCTTCAGAAAATTCTCTCAACTTCTGATCAAACCACTCTTGAAGTTTTGGTCATGTTGGATGCCACATCCATTGTTGGTTAACCATTTGTTGAGTGTCGCATTCCCTCCACTTACTTGCAACAAGGTCCCAGCAACGAGACCATTTGTTGGCACAATCCAGAACCAACAGAACCCAGTCGACAGGGGTTCCACTCTGTTGAGGCTCACCACTCAGTGATCTCCCTGAGTTTCTGCTATATAGAGGTTGGTTTGGGGAATCATATATACATTAGCTCGATTCCCAGATCTAATCTACTTACTTGCTCAAAATAGAATCATTCAGTATGTCACAATATTTTTCATTTTCATAGATATACCAGTGGGGAAACAGATCTAAAAGAAGACAGTATTCATAAGCAGAAAACATGCATTACCCATTCATACATGAATCCTTTCATTCATCATTTCTCATCAGAATCATAGCAATGTAAAAAAAAAGAAGATAAAAATGGAACACTGAGTTTAGATCAACCCACATCATATTATATTATTTCCGTAGAACAAATCGTAGATAAAAAATAGACAATAGCCCATCAAACCCCAATATTCATTCTCTATCTTTGCATTGCTCTCTATCTCCATGCCCTTCTTATATGCATAATTATTCTATTTATAGGCTTGCACCTTTACATTCAAGGTCCACTTCTAACTAACTTCTAACAAAATTCTAACTAAATTAACCACTAAGGACCAATATTTCGAAGAAATGGTCAATAAATACAAATAGTGACATGAAAACATAGAAAGTGGACTCTTTTTATCCTATTGCAGCATCTTTGTCTTGCGTGGAATTGCATGAGTATGCGTAGCATCCTAGATGCTGCACAACTCACTTATCTCCAACCCCTTGCAAACACCTCTATGCTAATTCCAACATTTATATGCCGATGATGATGCTGTTGTTCGAAGACTTATTTCAGGGTGGCTCTAAAACCATGTTAGAATTTTGATGGTTATATGATATCTAAAAATATTTATCATCATAATATCATAACCATAAGCAAAGGATCATTGAAATAAAGAAAAACACAACGACACAAAATAAATCATATATTTATCCCAGGAAACCCTCATGGGGGAGAAAACCCAACAAAAATTCCTCTATATTGAATTCAACCAACCATAGTGTAAAACCCTGAGAACAATAATATAAGCTCCCTTTTCATAGTAGACTGCTCCTCTCTCTCTCTCTCTCTCTTGCAGAATGCTTGAGTGAGAAGTGTGTGTAACTGAGAGAGGCTCCTCACCTATTTATATTCATTAGGATAGTGACTTAATTAACTAACTAGGTCGGTCATGTTATATAATTAGTGTTAGGGTTATTATTAATACACCCTTTGACCACATAAGTCTATTTGTTTATTTCCCTATCTCAGAAGGTCTTCATCACTTCACTAGTGCATGGGGATCACATATACTAGACATATAGAACTTACTACACCTATCCATATGCATTTTGGTGCTACAAGGATCAATCCCTATAATTTAGGAACTCACTCAGAGTGTCACCAATAGTGTCCAACAATTGAATCCAGTAGGTATTTAGTCATGTCTAATTGGGATCCGATCCCCATTAGTTAGATCACTTCCAATGTCTCTAGCGCCAATTTGCATGATTCAAGGGAATATAAGTACCTTTGTTCACCTGCCCTCTTCAGTTAACTGGTTGTGAGCCTTTGTTCACCTACCCTCTTCATTTAACTGGTTATTAACTATTTTAGTGATATGGATTTGCACTAGTTAGCTCCATTAGTGGTTTTCTCGCACTGAGTTATCTCCTAAGTCAATCTAGGTTTGTATATTCAATTGCCTCCTCAGGTATTCAAATTATTCCTTGAGATTGTATTATATATTCACCCATAATGTGAATACTATAGTAATGGAATATTTCTCATATTGTTCTTTAACTCATTGTGTAATAGCAATTATTCTTCTCTCTATTTTTCTTGTGCAATCTATGTGAAGACTATTTCTATCCCAAGATCTGTCTGTCAGAATCTAATATGGTATCGAAGCCTGGTCAGGCTATTCGAATCTCCCTCTGATACTTCCATTGATGCATTAGAGATTGTGCTCATTATCAAAGAATAGGTTGATTTGTCTTACATAAATTTTCTTTCTAGTTTTGTGCAAGCACAAAAATTTGAAGATGAAGAAATTGCTCATTCAATTTGATTTTGTGAAAGTCTCCTTGATGAGACTCCTTCTGTTGCTACTATCAAAGTTTTTTTTGAGAAATTTGATTTGTCATATTTTCATTTAGCTGCTCCAGAAGAGGATATTTGAACCTCCATTGTTGAAGAAAAAAATATTCTTTCATCCCAGTCAGTTATTCTCCAGTGGTTCTTCTATCCTAAATTCTATGCAAAGTTTGCTAGTGCCTGCTGATGTAATTGTAACTTTAGAATGTATTCACTTGTATATCTTATGTATTGTACCTCGATGTTTATTTTGGGAAGTGTTTATAATGTAATTGAGTCATGTCATGCCCTGATGTTCCTATCAGGAGTTTCTATAATGTGAACAAGTCATGTCAAGTCATTGCGGGTAACCCTCCTATTGATCAAGGGTTAAAGTCCCCGCAGTTGTGGGGCCCTAGGGTTATTATAATATCTTAGAGAAGTTGACCCTAGGTGAGTTATTGTAAGTTGGGGAAATAGTCCCCACCATTGTGTTAAGGATAACTCTCCTTGTTGGTCGGAGGGGCAAAGTCCCCACAAGTTGTGGGGCACTAGGGTTATTAGACTCTCCTAGAGATGTCAACTCTAGTAAGTAATTGTTAAGTGAGGTTGACATGTTGGAGAGGACATTAAGTGAACGAAATAATATAAATAGAGAGTGAGCCTCTCTATTTATCATCCACACATGTTGAAATATTGTAACTTCAAAGAATATTCTATATGTATCTTTTTTTGGTCCTCGATGGTCCTACCGAGAGAACCACTTGTATTACATTGTACCCTGATGCTCCTAATTGAAAGAACTAATAAGAGTCATGAGGTAGTCCCCTCTAATTGTAAAGGTGGGTCATTAGCACCCCAGTGTGGTTACTTGAGCCTACATGTGTAAATTGAGCCTACATGATTTAACTTGAGCCTACATGTCAAATGAGTTAACTTAATTGAACGGATGAATATAAATAGAAGTGTAGTGCTCCTCATTTGAGACACACACACTCACTTGAGTAGCGCACTTGTGGAGGAGAGAAGTAGCTAGAGAAGGAGGAGGATCAGGTTTTTGATCTCCTTGTTGGTTTTACCTTTTACCTTTTTGGTGCATCTATATTGAGGAAGATTTTGCTGGGTTTTTCCCTTTAGGGTTTTCCCAGGATAAATCTGTGTTGTTCTTGTGGTACTGTTTCTTTCAGTGATCCTGTTTATATGCTTTTGTTATGGAAATGAAATGAAATATTGATGTTTTAGCTAAGCATATAAAAATTTAACATGGTATCAGAGCTAACCTGAATAGGACAGATTTCATAAGCTATAGAATATAGGGATTCTTACTTTTTGGTTCTCTCTCCACAATCAATCAGCAAAAGAAGGCTAGGCTGACTCTCCATTGAAGGGTGCATCTTTCTGTTAAAGCGGAATTCGATTTCGAGCATTTTCAGTTTTCGGTGCAGGAAATTAGGGCTTCTTACTGAAGAGGAATTTTTGAGTGAGCCTGGCATAGGATTTCTCTCCCCATCAAGATATAATTTTAGAGACCTGGATCAAGATTTTTGGTTGGGTGAAACTTAAGGAAAATCAAACCCTAGTTTGACCCCGAGCTAGAAAAACCCTAAATACTAAAACTGCTACGTTTTGGTAAATTCTCTATATACCAATATTAGAGAAGATTCAAGAGCTTAAAATTGTAGAGGAAGAAAATAAAATCCTTATGTACACTATGTCCAAAATTCATCCTTTGATTGACTATATTATGGGAGATATGATCTGTCAAAGTTAGGGTTCCAGCCTCCTCCAGAATTCATCCCTAAACAAGACACCTGGGGAAAATTTCTATAGCGTGGGATACAGAGGTCCAAATTAAATTCCTGAAGATTTTTCAGAAATCACACAAAATTTCCTTTCTGTGGTCCTAATTTCAGAACCAGAAGATGAAATAGTGACACGTGGCAGCCTGTACAACTTCGTTGTCTTGAACAATCCTGTAACAGGTCACCTTGGGAAAATAATCATAAATCCGAATTGGTGCAACCAATTCTAATAAAACCTATGGTGTTGGATCAGGTACATATGAGGTTACCACAATGATAAATTTTAGACATATAGGAGCTTTAATTTCATAGATATAACAGAAGCAGTGATAGGCATTTCTGCAGAAGAGATTGGAAAACTAGGGCTTCCTATTCTGAGAGCTTTCCTCCACCGTTTTTAGAAAAGGAGTACATTGGACAGCTCCATTTGAAGAGATATATATTTCTATCCAATCATATTTGAAATATTACAATTTTTTTAGGGTTTCTCTAACAAACCCTAGATTAGCCAACTCTGGAAGCAGGACGGACACCTCAAATCGGTAAGATCTAATCTTTTGCTATTTGAATTTGAGGTTCTCATTTCAAAGTGATCTATCACATCAGCTTGGTGAAATTGAAAAATTCCAAGCGTGGAAGTATTTGATCTTTCTGAAGAAAATGAATTGGACACCTACATGAGTAGAGAGGTTCCAGCTCCATACGGAGAGGAGGCTCAAAGCCTTACACAAGAAGAACTTGATCAAGGCCAAGAAGATCATTGTTGATTCAATCATGGATCAACTTGTACCACAAGTGTCTTCCCTAAAGACACTGAAGATGTTTGATTCCTTCATCAAGCTATTTGAATATAAGAACATAAATTAGAATATGGATTTAAGAAAACAGTTGAAGAATGTGAAGATCCAGAATGCAGAACATCTTGAAGTAGTAGAAGAAGAAGCGGAGAATGTAGAAGTGGTGATAGCCACCTTGAATGGTCTCCTAGGATCATGGGATTCATTCATGTGAAGAATGTATGCCAGAAGGAAGTGATTACTTTCAGTTGACTTTGGGAAGAAGAAGAAGCTCGACTCATAATAAGAGAAGAAGAAGATGGGAGCAATTGAAGATCAAACTCTCACCATTAAAAGAAGATCCCTCAAGCGATAAGGAATGTGAAGAACTAAATTCTTGAAGAACCTCTTATCCATCTTATCATTTGAATAAGAAATGATGATGTCATGAAGAAGATGATGAAGCAGAATGATCAAGATGGAGTTTACCCATGAAACAAATAAAAGATAAGTATTCAATTGTCATTTCATGATATTGTTTTGTTATACATTTGATTATATTCAGTTGATGTGTTATGTATGATAGATTGTTTGCATTAATGACTGTATACTACTAATATGCATGTGATGGGTAAGTAGCTCATGTTGCTCTCCATTGCTACTTATCTAGAATGAATCTGCCTTGATGACATATTGGATTAGTGCACAATCTCAATAATGTCATGATAGAGATGGAAGGCATCTAGAAAGTTTTGGATGAATGTTGTATTGGCTAAACAGTTGCATGATGCATAAGAATTTGTCGTTATGCATATGTTTTATGAAATAGTTCTAACCATGCAACTGGTGCATTTGAATTGTAGGGAAGGTCCTATACAACCTCCTACAAGAAGAATGAGACTTGTTCTTCAGAACAAGTGATGACAATTCAAGATTCACTGCAATAAAATCTGAAGCTCCCAGGGTCAGAGACACCATGACCGAAGAAAGAGCTTCAGAGAGCGGTAGATCCACCTCGAAGGATGAAGACCACCATGGGTACGAGAGATAACTCAAGATTAAGAAAATAATGCTATGAAAGAAGCTATTATCAAAGAATAACAGTTGATCATGGGGAATGATGTATACGATATGATTTCGAGACATAAAGGGAAGTACATAGTATCCTCCATATGGATCCACAAGAACAAGTGTACAAAGCAAGGTTCGTGATTTGCCTTAGAAAGAATAGACATACTCTATTGACCAGTATATATCAAGCATAGAACCACCTGTACAGAATGAAGAGGGAAGATGATAATCCACTTCAGGGGGAGTGACTATAGAAGATATTTGAGTTTGACATGGTACGACATGATGGATAGCTTCGTGATGGATCGAGATTTTACCAAAGTAAAGTGGGTTCCAACCTTCAAGGTTAAATGCAGAAGACTAGGATATGTTGATGACTTGACAAGATGGACTCATGGAAGATGTTATGATGAAAGAATACTAGAATGATGTTTGGGATATAGTACTCAAACCAGAAAGCAAGAATGCGGTATCTTCCAAATGGATTTGCAAGATAAAATATGTTGGTGATAGAAGTAAGGAAAGACTTGTGGCTAGAGGTTTCTATCAAAAAGAGGGAATTAATTCTGAAGAGACACTTACTCCAGGAAGTAAGGTACACTTCTTTTAGAACTATCATGGTAGTTTCTTCCATGATGAAGTAAAGACAAGCCTTCCTTAATGGAATGATTGAGGAAGAGCTTTACATCAAATAGTCACAAGGATTTGAAGTTGAAGACATATAGACTCACATATGCAAGTTGAAGAAGGCCCTCTATGGCCTAAAGCAAGCTCCCAGAGCTTGGTATGGAAGAATAGATAGTTTCCTGATGAGCATGGGCCTTACCAAGAGTAAATTCGATCCTAACCTTTACTACAAGGTTGTAGAAGATGAACTTGTCATCCTGTTATTATATGTGGATGACTTATTCTTGACACAGAATGAGAAATAGATCATGGAAAGCAAGAAGAAACTAGCAGAAGAATTTGAGATGAAAGACCTTGGGTTAATGCATTATTTCCTAGGTCTGGAAGTATGGAAAAGTTTAGAAGGAATCTTTCTCAACCAGGGAAAGTATGCGGTAGAGATATTGAAGAGATTCAATATGTTGGAATGCAAAGCCATGGCTACACCCATGAACTCCAACCTGGAGCTGTTAGCTGATGACTCATCAGAGTTAGTGGATGTGACTCATTACAAAAAGATCATTGGGTCATTGATGTACTTAAGAAATACCAGACCAGACATTTGTTTTGCTGTGAACACCTTAAGTCAATATCTTGTTCAACCAAGATGGGTTCACCTAGTAGCTGCAAAACATGTGATGAGATATCTGAAAGGCATTATAGACTTTGGTCTATACTATGATGGAAACCATGACTACAGATTGTATGGCTATAGAGATGCATATTGAGCTGGAAGTATCTCAGACAGGAAAAGCACATCAGGTAGATGCTTTTGGGTTTGTCATGAGTTCATGGTTTAATAGGAAATAGTCCAGTGTTTCTCTTAGCACGGCTGAAGCAGAATACATAGCAGATTGCTCTACTAAGTTGTGAAGCCATATGGCTTCAGAAGCTGATATCAGGTCTCTTTGACCTGAAGATCGATACTACAATGATTCTATGTGATAACCATAGTTGTGATGACTAAGAACCCTGCGTTCCGATGTAGCACATAGAAATCTGGTATTTCTACGTACAAGATAAGATGCAGATGATGATACTGTAGATGTAGATGATGGTGATTCAGTATTTCTATACTGAATATAGAGATGATGATGTTTTAGTATTCCCATACTGAAGATACAGATGATGATGATTTCAATATTCCCATACTGAAGATATAGATGATGATGCTTTCATTATTTCTATATTGAAGATATAGATGATGATGCTTTCAGTATTCACATATTGGAGATACAGATGGTGATAGTTCAGTATTCACATACTGAAGATGTAGATGATGATGGTTTGGATGATGATGTACTAATGAAGCCTCTGCCTCGAGTAGAGTTCGAACACTTTTGAGACAAGCTTGGTGTTGTTCGGAAAGACCTTCCTCGAAAGGGGGAGTAGTGATGTTGCAGTGGGATTGTATCATCCCTGGGCACTTTCCCTAAAGTGATCCAGAGACCTCGGTCTTTGAGAATGAAGAGGGATTGTATCATCCTAGGACATCTGTCCATAATAGATCCGATGACCTCGGTCCTTGAGAACGTGGTGGGATTGTATCATCCCTGGGCACTTGCCCTAAAGTGATCCGGTGACCTCGGTCCTTGAGAATGCAGTGGGATTGTATCATCCCTGGGCACTTGCCCTAAAGTGATCTAGAGACCTTGGTCTTTGAGAATGAAGAGGGATTGTATCATCTTGAGACATCTGTCCATAATATATTTGGTGACCTCGGTCCTCGAGAACATGGTGGGATTGTATCATCCCTGGGCACTTGCCCTAAAGTGATCCGGTGACCTTGGTCCTCGAGAATGTAGTGGGATTGTATCATCCCTGGGCACTTTCCCTAAAGTGATTCAGAGACCTCAGTCTTTGAGAATGAAGAGGGATTGTATCATCCTGGGACATATGTTCAGAAGTGATTTGGTGACTTCGGTCATCGAGAATGTGGCAGGATTGTATCATCCTTAAACTTCAGTTTAGAACGGATCTGGTGTAGCTTCGGTCATCGAAAATGTGGTAGGATTGCATCATCCTTGGACATCGTCCTAAAGTGATAGGGACTGATTCTCTCATAATCAATCCAGTGGCTTCAGTCCTCAAGAATTTGGTAGGATTGCATCATCCTTGGACATAGTCCTAAAGTGATAGGGACTGATTCTCCCGTAATCAATCCGGTGGCTTCGGTCCTTGAGAATGTGGTAGGATTGCATCATCCTTGGACATAGTCCTAAAGTGATAGGGACTGATTCTCCCGTAATAAATCTGGTGTCTTCGGTCCTTGAGAATGTGGTAGGATTGCATCATCCTTGGACATAGTCCTAAAGTGATAGGGACTGATTCTCCCGTAATCAATCTGGTGGCTTCGGTCCTCAAGAATGTGGTAGGATTGCATCATCCTTGGACTTAGTCCTAAAGTGACAGGGACTGATTCTCCCATAATCAATCCGATGGCTTCGGTCCTCTAGAATGTGGTAGGATTGCATCATCCTTGGACATTGTCCTAAAGTGATAGGGACTGATTCTCCTGTAATCAATCCAATGGCTTCGGTCCTCGAGAATGTTGTAGGATTGCATCGTCCTTGGACTTAGTCCTAAAGTGATAGGGACTGATTCTCCTGTAATCAATCTGGTAACTTCGATTGTCGAGAATGTGGTGGGATTGTATCATCCCTCGACTTTAAGTCCAAAAGTGATCCAACGACTTTTTGTCTTTGAGTTGTGGATTACAGGTTGTTGTTGATGATGATGATGCTGTACTAATCGAAAGATCAGAGTATGATGATGATGACATACTGATCGAAAGATCAGAGTATGATGATGACGTATTGATTGAAAGATTAGAGTATGATGACGATGACCTATTGATTGAAAGATCAGAGTATGATGATAACGCACTATGATTATGATGTTTCTGATCAAAATATTAGAGTATGATGATGATGTTTCTAATCGAAAGATCAGAGTATGTTGATGATGTTTCTGATCAAAAGATCAGAGTATGATGATGATGTTTATGATCGAAAGATCAGAATGTGATGATGATTATGATCAACAGATCAAAATATGATGATGATGATGTTGCTTCTGATCGAAAGGGCAAAGTGTTGATGATGATATTGCTGATCAAGAGGTCAAAGTACTGAAGATGTTGCTACTGATCGAAAGTTCAAGGTGCTGATTGAAAAATCAAAGTGCTGAAGATGTTGTTGATCGAAAGGTAAAAATGCTGAAGATGTTGTTGCTGATCGAAAAAGTCAAAGTGATGAAGATGTTGCTGATCGAAAGGTCAAATGCTGAAGATGTTGTTGCTGATTGAATAGTCAAAGTGCTAAAGATGTTGCTGATTGAAAGGTCCAAGTGCTGAAGATGTCGTTGCTAATTGAAATATCAAAATGCTGAAGATGTTGCTGATCAAAGACTGAAGATGTTGCTGATCAAAGACTGAAGATGTTGCTGATGATGAAGACTGAAGATTGAAGATGAAGACTACATGATGTTGAAAAGATTCCAATTATTTATAGATGTGTTACCCTGCTGATGTTGATGATGTCCCCTATCTCTACTCTTTTTGTTGCTGTAGAATACCTTTCTCGTTAAGGGGGAGTGTTGAAATATTGTAACTTTGAAGAATATTCTATATGTATCTTTTTGTGGTCCCCGATGGTCCTACTGGGAGAACCACTTGTATTACATTGTACCTCGATGCTCCTAATCGAAAGAACTAATAAGAGTCATGAGGTAGTACCCTCTAATTGTATAGGTGGGTCATTAGCACCCCAGTGTGGTTACTTGAGCCTACATGTGTAACTCAAGCCTACATGATTTAACTCGAGCCTACATGTCAAATGAGTTAACTTAAGTGAACGAATGAATATAAATAGAAGTGTAGTGCTCCTCATTTGAGACACACACACTCACTTGAGTAGTGCACTTGTGGAGGAGAGAAGTAGCTGGAGAAGGAGGAGGATCAAGTTTTTTTATCTCCTTGTTGGTTTTACCTTTTACCTTTTGGGGGCATCTATATTGAGGAAGCTTTTGCTGGGTTTTTTCCCTTTAGGGTTTTCCCCAGATAAATCTGTGTTGTTCTTGTGATACTGTTTCTTTTAGTGATCCTATTTATATGCTTTTATTATGGAAATGAAATGAAATACTGATGTTTTAGCTAAGCATATAAAAATTTAACAACACACTCACTCATTGGGGCGCATGAGTGAGAGAGAGAAGTTGCTGGGACAAGAGAGAGACTACTATTGTCGGGAGATCATCTTTATGTTTTCGGGTTTTAATTTTTGGTGCTGATTCTATCTCTGAGGAAGTTGTGGGGTTTTCTCCTTTATGGTTTCCCTAAGGAAAATTCTTTGTGTCTCTTGTCTCTTGTGTTTTATTGCTGTGCATGTTATTCTCTCAGTTAAAGATCCTAAGATCATAATGATAGCTTGAATGATAAAAATCTAACATGGTATCATAGCTAACATGAGAACAAGACATTATGTAGCTACAAAATATAGGGATTCTTAATTTTTGGGTCTCTCTCCACAATCCATCAGCAAAAGTATGATAGGTTGACTCTCCATTGAAGGGCGCATCTTTCTGTCGAAGTGGAATTCGATTCCGAGCATTTTCAGTTTTTGGTGCGGGAAATTAGGGATTTTACAGAAGAGGAATTTTTGAGTGAGCTTAGAATAGGATTTATCTCCTCATAAAAATCTAATTTTAGAGACCTGGGTCTAGATTTTTGGTTGGGTGAAACTCCGGGAAAGTCAAACCCTAGTTTGACCCTGAGCTAGAAAAACCCTAAATAATAAAAATGATAAGTTTTAGTACATTTACTATATCTTGGGATTGGAGAAGCCCCAGGAGCTGAAAATTTCATAGACGGAAGATAATATATTTATTTACACTGTCTCCAAAATGCAGCCTCATATTATCTATATCCTAGGATATATGATCCATCCAAGTTAGGGCTGCATCCTCTTCCAATATTCATCCCTAAACAGGACACTTGAAGATAATTGCTATATCTCGGGATATAAAGGTCCAAATGCAATTTAGGAATATGTTCCAAAAATGGACTTTAATTTTTGTGGTATAATTTTAATACCATGAATAGGAAATAGTGACATGTGGCATTCCATACAATTTCGCTATGCTGAACAGTCTTGAAACAGGTCACCTTGGGAAAACGATCATAAGTCTTAATTGGTGAAACCAATTATGATGAAACCTATGGTGTTGGAATAGGGATAGGAGAGGATACCTTAGTGCTAATTTTTAGATACATAGGAGTATTAATGTCTGAGATATCTCAGAAACAGTATCAGGCATTTCTGCAGATGAAATTGGAAAACTAGGGATTCCTATTTCGGGAGCTTTCCTCCACTGTTTTTAGAAAAGGAGTACATTGGACCACAAGTGTCTTCCCTAAAGACACCGAAGATGTTTGATTCCTTGACCAAGCTATTTGAAGGGAAGAACATAAATCAGAATATGACTTTGAGAAAACATTTGAAGAATGTGAAGATCTAGAATGCAGAGACCATATAGTCATACTTTACGAGGGTATCTCAAATCAAAGAACAACTTGTAGCAGTAGAAGAAGAAGTGGTGATAGCCGCCTTGAATGGCCTCCCAGGATCATGGTAATCCATTCATGCAAGGAATGTGTGCTAGAAGGAAGTGATTACTTTTAGCATACTTTAGGAAGAGGAAGAAGCTCGACTCATAATAAGAGAAGAGAAGATGGGAGCAACTGAAGATCAAGCTCTCACCATCCAAAGAAGATCCCTCAACCGATAAGTAATACAAAGGACTCAATTCTTGAAGAGCCTCTTATCCATATTGAGCATTTGGATAAGAAATGATGCTGTTATGAATGAAGAAGATGATGAAGCTGAAAGAAGGAGTCTACCCACGAAACAAATAAAGATAAGTATTCAATTGTCATTTTATGATATTGTTTTTGTTATGCATTTGTTTATATTCAGTTGATGTATTATTCATGATAGAATGTTTGCATTAATGACAGTATACTACTTGTTATCCCGAAAGTTGAACCTAGACTACAGGGGTTCAAGCTTAAGTAAATCTTTTTCTACAATGTACAAATCAATGAAATCAAACTGAAAACCAAACTAATATGAAATCAAAGCAATTGGAAAAATTACACAATTATCAATGAAATAGGATGGTATGAAATCAAGTCTATTTTGTACCGATCATAGAATTATGAATGAAACAAGCTGGTATAATATACGATCTATAAGAAAATCAAAACATTATTGAATAAATAGGCTAGTAGGTCAATCAGAGCTACAAGAGAATCAAACACGAACTGTATAACATAAAATAACACACAAAGTTCAATATCAAGGTTACTACGATCACAAAGTCATGAGATGAACTTGTCTTTGTTTTTAGAAACTATAAGGATAATTGCATTTCAATATAAGCATCACTGTAATGGAATGAGGAGACCATATACATGATAAGTCATAAGAAAGACAATTTATAACATACAAAGACAAACCAAAACCATGCTCATTCAAAGTAGAACCTGTTATAGAAGCTATAGAGTATTCATGTTATACCGACAGTGGCTTAAAGCTGGGCCTCCATAGCTCCAAAATTCCAACCTCTAGTCCCTTCTCAAGGGCTCATTAAATACAAAATAATGTTTTCTTTAAACTAACCATAAGATCCTATATCTAAGGACCGAACCTCCTCAAAACAGGGAATTCAATCCCTTTTAAAAAGTAATAAAGTACAAGTGTAATACATGTGTCAAATAACAACATAATTTCAAAAAGAAAAAAACAATTTAACTTTTAAATGCTTCTAGAAGCCTTTGCTAGTGTAGCTAGGTCACTCAGAACCTCTGAATGCCTCTGTAGTCTGGTGAATTCAACATCCTTATTATCCTCCTTGATTTGAGCTTTGACTTGTTCCAACTGTTTCTGAATGGCTCGTTTCTCTTAGAACATCTTTGGAAACCATCAGCAGCTCTTGGTATTCTGCCTCTTTGTCCTCCAGGTCTTCACGAAGTCTTTTGTTGGCCACCATCAATTTTTCATTTATGTCTTGTAAATATCTTGTTTGTTCTTGGTATGTTTGCAATGACTTCCTACATTGGCTTAATTCAAGAGATATTTCTAAGTCTTCTTCTCCTATGTGGACTCCTTCCTATAAACCTTTTGATGCTGAACCATCATTTGGAATATCATGTTTGTCTGTACAAAACGCTTCTGGTATAATGCCTGCTACGCCCTGAATATCAATAAACTTTTCATTATCTACATAGTATTGGTCCCCTATTGTATGCAATGTTTCTTCACTACCAGCATCATCAATCACTACAACATTCATGGCATCTGCATGCGCTGCCTCTTTCTCTATCTGCATCTTCTTCCTCAGCCTGGTTCTTGGCTTCTCTGTCTTGAATAACTGTTTACAAATATTATTCTTTGAAGCTATGGTTTTCCGCATATCACTGAGTTTCTCTAGGTCTTCATTTGTGCAGGAGGCTTCAGGGCACAAGCCTTCTTGAATGGTTTTCTCAGCAGTATGCTTTTCTTCATTCTCAACAGTTTTAACAGGCTTCTTAGGACTTATTATTGGTTGTTTAGTATCATCCATCATTATTTTGCCTTTTTCTTTAGGATTTTCTTTAAACCCTAACTCTTTTAACAGGGATTCCCATGTTCTCTCCTCCTTTTGCAATTGAGCTAGAATCAACAGTTTAATTAAGCCTTGGTGATAAACAGAGTGAGCAGTATGCTCGGGATTCTTTTGAACTCTAGAAATAATATTTTGGAGGATTTTAAACAAGTAGAATGGGAGATTTACCTATATAGTTCCATGAATATGCATTAGCAATTTTAGATGGCACTTTAATACTCTGTCATATCTACCATCGCATGTAATGTAATTCTGTATCACCTCCAAAGGAACCTTCCATCCTGGCTTCATTTTGCTAACGTGGACACCATTTTTCCAATCAAGCTTTTCACCTCCTAGCATTAGAAATTCACTAAAATTGCTTTGGAAATCCTTCTGTTTGAACCATTTCTCCCCCTGTGCAGGAACACCTATTGCCTCAACAATAGAATCCTCATTTACCTTGATTGTTAGGCTTTGTAGCTGCACTTTTTCATATCTATACTTTTCAATAAATAACATGGTAACCTGTGAATGGTAGCCTTGCAATTTCTCACAAAAATTAAACCATCCAGACCTCTGCATAAGTTTGGAAGACCTGGGAAATTGCTTTATCTAGTCTGTGTTGTTTGGTTCTAGCCTGCAAATGAAGCCTCCAGGCTTTCTCTTCATTATAACCTCCTCTGGCTCTTCCTCATCGGCTGCCTCCAACATTTAAAACCTTAAAATAATTCCAACTCTGCTATATGGACCGACTGGGCTTTAAATCTTAGACAAAAAACACACAAACTAAGCTTTGTTGCAGTTACCTTTGTGGTAAGTCTTCACTCCATGCTAGAATCTGGCCTGTGAATAATGCATCTATACTTGTGCTAGTCCTAATTTGATGGATTTGTAGGCTTAACAAAATGAATATGATAGTGAGAATAGAACCAAAAATCCTCGTAGGTCTTACCCTTAAGCCTCTGTCAGTAATGCAAATCAACAAGGATTAATTTACACTATACTACCTCGAACATGAAATTATTTGCTGTAACTGCTTACTTTGAGATGCAGGGAAATATATACACTGTAATCCATCCCTTAAAACATAAAATCCATCAGAGTTTGAACAAACCCTAGCTGCTTAAAACCTGCATGTTGCTGCTTGCAACCAATGGAGATTTACAATACACAAATAAGTCTGAGATTATTCTTCTCCAGTTAACCAGCGAAGTAATGAGATATATTTTGGGGAAAAGAGTGAGTTAAATCGATTATGCCACATTCAGTACTAGCACTCATTTCATGTATTGTTGAAACTTTCGAAATGACAACATGTGTACCATTTCATAAATGACACCATACAACTCATCATTTTATGGACAAGGGCACATTTAAAACATGACTATACCGAATGCCAAATAATTATGCATATGACCAAAGTTTATTATCCCTTTACATTCCATGGTATTAATAGACAATAAAATTTTCAATGAAATGCCCTTTTGAAATTCTGCTGCCAGTAAGTGAAATGCTGCCAGTTTGGATAAATGCTGCCAGCTTTAACAATTCACCATATAACATACAATCTCTTGCACATACATAAGTTCAGGCCAAATGAATGAAGATTTTGATGACTTAGGATAATAAAATAAACCCTAAAGGCGATCAATCTATCATAAGGTATAAAAAAAAGGAAAATTAAAACAATAAAAAAAATCAAAATAAAAAAATTTAAAATAAAAAGGTAAAACAACCTTAGAGATAACATCTGGCTCCATCTGGGGACAAAGTTTTCCTGAGAAACTTTGAGAACATGCTGACCAGTTCCTTCAGAAGTCTACTAAGGTCACTTTTTTCTTATTGGGTTGGAGTCTTATTCTGAAGCAAAATGATATATACAGTGAGTATGTACAATAACACTTTGTCTTTCAATATGTGTAAAAATGTTTTAAGAAACGTCCATTGACTAGACCTACAATCTCTTCACCTTTCAGATTTTGTAAGATGAAAGTGTCGTTTCCAAGGATCTTTATGACTGAAAAAGGTCCTATCCATAAGTTTTCAAACTTCCCATGCTTACCCATTTCATCTTTTCTTGCATCCCATCTGAGAATGAGGTCACCATCTGCAAACATCTCTTTTTAAACTTTTTTATCAAAGCTTTATTTCATTCTTCTTTGATGTCTCTCAGCTGTATCTTTGATAGCTTCCCTCTCCTGCTACAACTGAACTATCTGGAACATTCTTCTTTTGATATCATCTGGTTCTTCTTCTATTTCCTGCATAAACTTAATGACTGGGGTTACTAATTGAACAGGGAAAACAACATCAATTCCATAAACCAATTGGAAAGGGGATGTCCCAATTGACTTTTTTATTGTTACCCTATCAGCCTAGAGAGCAAATTTTAGTTTGGTATCCCAACTCCTCTTGTTTTCAAAAAGCATTTTCTTGATACTGTTTACAAGATTTTTGTTGCTGGACTTAGCCAATACATTTCCCTGTGGATAGTAAGGTGTGGACTGTTTTAGGCTAATATTATTTTCTTGACAAAAGTTCACCATATTTTTTGATTTGAAAGCAGGGCCATTATCAGTAACTAATTTTCTAGGGCATCCAAATCTACCCAGAATGTTTTCTTGAAGGAAAGTAATTATAACCTATTATGTTGCTCTCCTTGTTGGAACTGCTTCCACCCATTTGGTGAAAAAGTTGGTAGCAGTTAAGATCCATTTATGCTGTCCACTAGAGGGAGGATGAATTTCACTAATGAAGTCTAGTCCCCACTACTGAAATGGACCATTCACTGAAATAGGATTTAGAGGTAAGGATTGAAGCTTATTCCTACTTGCAAATTTTTGACATTCCACACACGATCTAACCTGATGATATACATCTGAAAAAAGGGTAGGGCAGTAATATCCTGCTCTCAGGATTTTGAAGGAAGTTGACTTCCAGTACTTATGTCCTCCACAAACTCCACTATGCAATTCTGCAATCACAGCATCAACTTCGTATTTCTCCAAACATTTCAACAATATTCCTCCTAGATCCTTCCAGTACAAAATCTGATCCATTAAAACATACTTAATTTCCTTTAGTTTTAACGATCTGCATTCATTCCTGTTCAGTTCAAGAGGGAATTTTAAATACAAAAGGAAGTACACAACATCTTTATACCAATCAGATTCAACATAACTATCATAAACCTACTGTTTACTGTGCTCTATTGCCATAACCTGCTTTGACTATTCTGCCATCACATGAAGATTCAAAACCTAGCAATTTGACTCTGTCAGAAGTTTAGCTAATCCCTGTCCTTTTACCAACTTTGTTGGTTTAATTTCTATGTCATATTCCATGACCTTAGCTATCCATCTGCCTCTCTTTCCTTCGCTGTCAGGCTGTACTAGAATCTCCTTGACTGCTGCATTTGGGACATATGCCACAACCTTAGAATGTAAAACATATATTCTAAAAAACTTAAGAGCTTTAACTAAGGCATATGCCTGCTTTTCCATTATATTATATTTTAGCTCAAAGTCTCTTAATGTTTTACTGAAGAATGAAATTGGCTGTTCCAAATTATCTGAGTTCTTTTGTAACAATACAACAGCTATAGTGTCTTCTGATGCAAATGACAAGATTGCAAAATCTTTTGTATAATCAGGAGCGATCAACACTGGGGCTTCTACTAATGCTTGATTTATGGCTTTGAATGCTTGTTTAGCCTGGTTAGACCACTTAACCTCCCTATCTTTCTTAAGCATCTGAGTGATATGCTTTATTATTTTTGCAAAATTTGGAATAAACCATCTTAAAAAGTTGATTTTTCCAACAAAGGATTGAATTTCTTTTTTGTTTCTGGGAATGCTTATTTTTAAGATAGCCTTGACTCTCTCTGGATCTATCTTTATTCCCTCAGCAGAAACAATATGGCCTAACAATTTGCCTTCTGTCAGGGCAAAGTGAGATTTTTTAGGATTTAGTGATAAACCAAACTTCCTGCATTTAACAAAAAATTATCTTAAATGTTTAAGATGATCTTCATCAGACTTAGAAAAGAATGTGATGTCATCTTGGTATATCACTACAAACTTTTCATTTTCACCCACAAAAGCTATATCCATAGCCCTCTGAAAAGTAGAACCTGCATTCATGAGCCCAAAGGGCATTTTGTCATACATAAAGGTCCCCCATGGCATGGTAAATGCTATTTTTTCTCTGTCCTCCAGCTGAACTACAATCTGGTTATAACCAGAAAATCCATCAATCATTGAAATTCTGTGAGCACCTACAACCCTCTGCAAAATCTAATCTATTTTTGGTAATGAATAGTTATCCTTGAGGCAAGATCTATTCAAGTTTCGGAAGTCTACACATAACCTTATCTCTCCATTATTCTTGCATAGAGGGACTAAATTAGCAACCCAAGATGAATACCTTAGAGGCACAATTATTTCTGCATCAAGTAGTTTTTTCACTTCTTTCTCAATTACTGGCAGCAATGCTGGGTTAAGCCTTCTGAGCTTTTGTTTAAAAGGATTAGTGTTTGGTTTTAAAGGAGTTTTGTGCTGAATTATGCTGGTATCATATGTTTTTAAATCATGATATGACCAAGCAAAAATGTCCTTATATTCTTTCAGTAAACCAAGATATTTTCCTCTTTCTTCATCTGACACTAGTTTTGACAGTTTTATCATCTTAGGATGATTTTCAGAACCAATGTTATACTCCATAACATTTTCTTCAGTAGCCTGCATGGTGGGTTTTATCAGTGTATCATATTTTGAAAACAATCTTTCTAAAGGTACAAGTCCTTTAGGAATGAAATTCCCTTTTAACTCAACAATTTTGTGATCAGCAATTGAATTATTTCTGCAGGGTTCATTTTCTACCCATTCTGAATCCTGTTCATGATCAACAATATCATCTAAAAATTCACCTACTAATTGCAGAAATTTCTTTATTTCTTGATCATCATTAAAGACTTTCCAATGTTTAATATTATCTGGGACAACAGGTCTGTATCTGACCTCGATTGGATATTTCAGATGAGTTACCTTTGGAACTTTGAAATAGGCTACTGCTAAGGCTAGGGAATCAGCTATCTCATTATATTCTCTTGGGACAAAGGTGATATTGAAGGCTATGAAGAAATTTTCAATTAGATCCCAGAATTCATTCCTATAGACCTTTAATAAATGCTGCTTTACTTGGTAAACCCTTTTTACTTGCTGAATAACTAATTTAGAGTCGCCAAACACAACAAGTTCTTTTATACCTAAGTCTTTTGCTACTCTTAACCCAAGAATCAAGGCTTCATATTCAGCAGTATTATTTGTTGTTTTAAATTCCAATTTGTACATAAGGGAAATAGCCTCACCTCCAGCTGAAATCAATAATACTCCTGCTCCTGCCCCCTCTTTACTTGATGCACCATCGAAATACATCTGCCACAAGCCATCAGGTTCCTCTCTCTTTACCTGAATTGGGATATCTTTTTGTACTTGTAAAACCCCTTCAATTTCATCATTTAATTGCAACATACAAGAACCAAGATTTTCATCAATTGAATAGATCAGATGATTATTAGGGTGTCTACTATCACTCACCAAATATGCCATCTGTACCTCTCTGTAAAGTCTTCTGAATTCTCCCCCAAATACTGGAAATGTAGCATATGAAAGATCCATCTGCAGAGTTCCTCCCACTTTCTTTGCCCAGGATCTAGATAATAACATACCAAATTTGGGAGAAATATCAGCTACATCAATATCCATCAATACACTCTTCATAGGTACCTGCGTCAAATTCACCACTAGATCCTTGATTACCCCAATACACTTTACTGCCCTAGAATCAAACGCATACAAATCATGGTATGGTTTAGTAACAATCAGTCCTAAGGCTTCCATGACTGATTTTGGCATGAGGTTATGTGAAGCTCCTGAATCTAGCAGACAATTATGCAACAACTGATCATGTATTGAAAAGGTTACATAAAATGGAGGAGGATATTCTGAATTATCATCAGGCTGATCAAAAGTTTTTGATCCTACAATGATAGTAGGTTTTTCATCCTGCAAATTAATATCATCAGATGGGATGGGAGTAGAATTTACTGCATTTTTGAAAGTTTTAAAAGCTGCATCTCTATAAACTTTACTCTTAATCAGTTCTGTTAAAGGCACATGGATCTTCACCTTATTAAGCTCATGCTCAAAACTGAAACCACTAACAGATTTATTCATCTCCTCAGGATTCACAACTTCATCTTTTCTTTCATTTACAATTTGTTTATGATTTGCAGCCATATTTTGTTTAAGAGGAAGAGATTTCACCAATTTTCTAGCTTGTGCTGTATGTTTTACCCCTGATCTTAGACCATATGATTTTTGTGGCATTTCCTGATAGACCTCAGGCATAGACATCTGATAATCACCTTCTTCATAATGATCTATTTCTGTAGCATACTGATAATCAGATCTAGTTAGAAAATGAGAAGAAGAATCACCATCAAATTGACTAATATTATGTTCTTATGCTTCTAAATCATCTAACTCCCCTTCATCTATTTCATATGATTCATCATCTCTGACATTATTGTTTTGAAAAGGAGGTTGAATCCTTTGTTCTTCATTTTCTTATCTGTCTCTCTGTATATCATTATTTCGTCTTTCTCTGAGCAAAAACCTAGGGGCAAAAGGTCTTCTAAACTGATTCTGATTTCTATCACCTTCAGGTATGGGTTTATTCTGATTTCTGTTTCCCCTTTCCAACCTATCAATCTTAGCAGACAAACTTTTTATGATTTTACTCATTTCATCCATTTTTCTATCTGATGACCTTCCTATATGGCTGGATGTAATCATTTCCTTCTTGCCCTTTTTGTCAACCATTTGATGTTCTGCTTCCTCTTTGAGTTTATTTGAGGCCAAAATATTTGACTCTACTTCTAATGCTGCACTTTGCATGTTTTGAAGTGACAGAGATTTTCTTTCTCTTAACAACAAAGAAAACTCATGATCAAATGAATTTGCATAAGCTAACTTTGCTGCTGTCTTAGTAGGTTTTATTTCAGCTGGGATCCTACTGTACATTTTGTTAAATCTTGTAGAAAAATCTCCCACAGCTTCACCCTTTTTTCTTTTTAAAGATTCAAATTCTGTCATGTAATACAAATAGTCTTTAGTGTCCCCCCATTGTCTCTTAAATGATTCTTCTAAGGCATCTATGCCATCTATGGAATTTGGCGGTAATTCCCTAAACCATTTTCTAACCTCACCATCTAAACTTTGAACAAAAACCCTCATCCAAACATCCTGATGTTCAAAATTATGATTGTTTGCATAACTATAGAATGTATCCCAGTGTTCTTCTGCAGTAGCATCTCCCTGGCCATTAAACCTTGGAAGGTACTTTTGATAATATCTGGCTGGAAAAGCATTAAGAGGCTGGGGTAAAACAAGTGGGGCATACCTTGCTGCTACCATAGCAGCCATTCAATTTTGAGGCTGGGCCATTCTAGGCTGAAGGCTGCTTGACTGTTGTGATGAGGGAGACAAGTTACCAGGATTTGATTGATTCACTGGGATAGTCTTGACCAAAGGAGTATGGATTGAATATAAAGAAGAAGCTCCTGTTTGCAATGCTTCAAGCTTAATATTTTCTGACAGCAAAGGATTTGTAAAGACATGGAAATTGTCAACTTAGGAAGGGGTAAATAACAGTTCTAACTCTTCTCTTCCTTTTTATGAATGTGGGTTAAAATAAGGAACTAGAAAAGATGAATATTCAAGGATCTCTAAAGCTGCAGGCTATTTGAATTTTTCTGATGAAGTAGAAATTAGATTTCTCCTAGCCTCCCTTAACAACTGCTCAGGATCTGAGACTCCTGGATTCAAAGGGGATGAGGGATTTCCTCGAGTTCCTATCTTCTTTGAAGCCACTGTAACTTCTTAAAAGGTGACTGAATGTAGTCTTTATTAGATCTGACTGATTTTGTTCACCCTACAAAATCAGTTCCATGAAAATGTCGATTACCCAGGGAAGATATCCTTTCCTTTGTCCGTCCCCAACAACGGCGCTAGAAGATGTTATCCTAAAGTTGAACCTAGACGACATGGGTTCAAGCTTAAGGAAATATTTTTCTACAATGTACAAATCAATGAAATCAAACTGAAAACCAAATTGATATGAAATCAAAGCAATTGGAAAAATTACACAATTATCAATGAAATAGGCTGGTATGAAATCAAGTTTATTTTGTATAGATCACACAATTATGAATGAAACAAGCTGGTATAATATACGATCTATAAGAAAATCAAAACATTATTGAAGAAATAGGCTGGTAGGTCAATCAGAGCTACAAGAGAATCAAACAGGAACTGTATAACATGAAATAACACACAAAGTTCAATATCAAGGTTACTACAATCACAAAGTCATGAGATGAACTTGTCTCTGTTTTTAGAAACTATAAGGATAATTGCATTTCAATATAAGCATCACTGTAATGGAATGAGGAGACCATATACATGATAAGTCATAAGAAAGACAATTTATAACATACAAAGACAAACCAAAACCATGCTCATTCAAAGTAGAACCTGTTATAGAAGCTGTAGATTATTCATGTTATACAGATAGTGGTTTAAAATGGGCCTCCATAGCTCCAAAATTCCAACCTCTAGTCCCTTCTCGAGGGCTCATTAAATACAAAATAATGTTTTCTTTAAACTAACCATAAGATCCTATATCTAAGGACCGAACCTCCTCAAAAACAAGGAAGTCAATCCCTTTTAAAAAGTAATAAAGTACAAGTGTAATACATGTGTCAAATAACAACATAGTTTCAAAAAGCCAAAAACAATTTAACTTCTAAAGGATTCTAGAAGCCTTTGCTAGTGTAGCTAGGTCACTCAGAACCTATGAACGCCTTTGTAGTCTGGTGAATTCAGCATTCTTATTATCCTCCTTGATTTGAGCTTTGACTTGTTCCAGCTATTTCTGAATGGCTCGTTTCTCCCTTAGAACATCTTTGGAAACCATCAGCAGCTTTTGGTATTCTGCCTCTTTGTCCTCTAGGTCTTCGCGAAGTCTTTTGTTGGCCACCATAAATTTTTCATTTATGTCTTGCAAATATCTTGTTTGTTCTTGGTATATTTGCAATAACTTCCTACATTGTCTTAATTCAAAAGATATTGCTAAGTCTTATTCTCCTATGTGGACTCCTTCCTGTAAACCTTTTGATGCTGAACCATCATTTGGAATATCATGCTTGTCTGTACAAAAATCTTCTGGTATAATGCCTGCTACGCCCTAAATATCAATAAACTTTTCATTATCTACACAGTATTGGTCCCCTGCTGTATGCACTATTTCTTCACTACCAGCATCATCAATCACTACAACATTCATGGCATCTTCATGCGCTGCCTCTTTCTCTATCTGCATCTTCTTCCTCAGCCTGGTTCTTGGCTTCTCTGTCTTGAATAACTGTTTACAAATCTTATTCTTTGAAGCTATGGTTTTGAGCATATCACTGAGTTTCTTTGGGTCTTCATTTGTGCAGGAGGCTTCAAGGCACAAGCCTTCTTGAATGGTTTTCTCAACAGTATGCTTTCCTTCATTCTCAATAGTTTTAACAGGCTTCTTAGGACTTATTATTGGCTGTTCAGTATCATCCATCATTCTTTTGCCTTTTTCTTTAGGGTTGTCTTTAAACCCTAACTCTTTTAACAGGGATTCCAATGTTCTCTCCTCCTTTTGCAATTGAGCTAGAATCAACAATTTAATTAAGCCTTGGTGATAAACAGAGTGAGCAGTATGCTCGAGATGGGTTTGAACTCTAGAAATAATATTTTGGAGGCTTTTAAACAAGTAGAATGGGAGATTTACCTATATAGTTCCATGAATATGAATTAGCAATTTTAGATGGCACTTTAATACTCTGTCATATCTACCATCGCATGTAATGTAATTCTGTATCACCTCCAAAGGAACCTTCCATCCTGGCTTCATTTTGCTAACGTGGACACCATTTTTCCAATCAAGCTTTTCACCTCCTAGCATTAGAAATTCACTAAAATCGCTTTGGAAATCCTTCTGTTTGAACAATTTCTCCCCCTGTGCAGGAACCCCTATTGCCTCAGTAATAGAATCCTCATTTATCCTGATTGTTAGGCTTTGCAGCTGCACTTTTTCATCTCTATACTTTTCAATAAATAACATGGTAACCTGTGAATGGTAGCCTTGCAATTTCTCACGAAAATTAAACCAGTCGGACCTCTACATAAGTTTGGTAGACCTAGGAAATTGCTTTATCCAATCTGTGTTGTTTGGTTCTAGCCTGCAAATGAAGCCTCCAGGATTTCTCTTCACTATAACCTCCTCTGGCTCTTCCTCGTCGGCTGCCTCTGACATTTAAAACTCTAAAATAATTCCAACTCTGTTGTATGGACCAATTGGCCTTTAAATCTCAGACAAAAAACACACAAACTAAGCTTTGCTGCAGTTACCTCTGTGGTAAGTCTTCACTCCATGCTAGAATCTGGACTGTTAATAATGCATCTATACTTGTGCTAGTCCTAATTTGATTGATTTTCAGGCTTAAAAAAATGAAGATGATAGTGAGAATAGAACCAAAAATCCTTGTAGGTCTTACCCTTAAGCCTCTGTCAGTAATGCAAATCAACAAGGATTTTACACTATACTGCCCCGAACATGAAATTCTTTGCTGTAACAGCTTACTCTGAGATGGAGGGAAATATATACACTGTAATCCAGCCCTTAAAACATAAAATCCATTAGAGTTTGAACAAACCCTAGCTACTTAAAACCCGCATGTTGCTGCTTACAACCAATGGAGATTTACAATACAAAAATAAGTCTGAGATTATTCTTCTCGAGTTAACCAGCGAAGTAATGAGATAGATTTTGGGGAAAAGAGTGAGTTAAATTGATTCTGCCATGTTCAGTACTAGCACTCATTTCATGTATTGTTGAAACTTTCAAAATGACAACATGTGTACCATTTCATAAATGACACCATACAACTCATCATTTTATGGACAAGGGATCATTTAAAACATGACCATACCGAATGCCAAATAATTATGCATATGACCAAATTTTATTATCCCTTTACATTCCATGGTATTAATAGACAATAAACTTTTCAATGAAAGTCCCTTTTGAAATTCTGCTGCCAGTAAGTGAAATGCTACTAGTTCATGAAATGCTACCAGTTTGGATAAATGCTGCCAGCTTTAACAATTCACCATATAACATACAATATCTTGCACATACATAAGTTGAGGCCAAATGAATGAATATTTTGATGAATTAGGATAATAAAAGAAACCCTAAAGGCGATCAATATATCATAAGGTATAAAACAAAGGAAAATTAAAACAATAAAAATAAATCAAAATTAAAGATTTTAAAATAAAAAGGTAAAACAACCTTAGAGATAACACTACTAATATGAATGTGATGGTAAGTAGCTCATGGTGCTATACAACTCTCCATTTCAACTTATCTAGAATGAAACCTCTTTGCTAACATATTAGATTAGTGCACAATCTCAATGTTGTCCTGGTGGAGATGGAAGGCATCTAGAAAAGTTTTTGTGAGATATGGATGAATGTTGTATTGGCTAAAATAGTTGCATACTCATATATCTTGATACAAAAGAATTTTTCATTATGAATATACCTTATGACATGTTTCTAACCATACAACTAATGCATTTGACTTGTAGGAAAGATTGCGTAAAATCACCTACAAGCAAAGAAGGATGAGATTTGTTCCAAAGAACAAGTGACGACAGTTCAAGAGGAAGAATAATTTGATGAATGCAACAACATCATTGATGCAGAACCTTCCAACTATGAAGAAGTAACCAAGAATAAAGGGAAGATCAGTTCAAGAAGAATGATGTCTATGATGCAGTATCGATACGTGAATGGAAGTTCGTAGTTCCATCATGTAGTAGATGGAAACATCGTGGGATACAAGGCAAGATTTGTAGCACTAGTCTTCTCACGAAAAGAAGGCATAGAATACGAAGATACATTTGCAGCCAGTGGGAGTTGAAACGCATACATGATGAGCTTGATGAAGATATTAACCTTTGCTACAAGGTTGAAGATGAAAGTCTATACACTAGATGAATACATAGAATATTAGTAGCATAGGAAGCTACTTGTCACTCCGGTACAGAATGTTTCAGTGCATAGAGTACAGGAGACAGAGGGAGTATGATGCTTTGCTTCATAGGGAGTGACTATAGAATATCCTGAGGTTCGACATGGTACGACAGGATGGACATAAAACTGATGACTCTAGGATTTACTAAGAGTAAAGAGGATTCCAACCTTTTCTTCAATGTTGATGGTGAAAGACCAGTGGTGCTCCTATTATATGTCGATGACTTGTTCCTGACAGAAAAGAGGAACTCATTAAATCTGAAAGAAGAAGACTTGCTGCTGAGTTTGAGATAAAGGACTTGGGGATGATGCACTACATTCTAGGCATGGAGGTGTGGACAAGGGAAGTATGCAGTAGAGATCTTGAAGAGGTTCGGGATGATGGAATGCAAGGCCATGACCACACCTATAGCATCGAACCTGATGCTATTGAGTGTTGCTTCATCAGATTCAGTTGTTGCCATGATGTATCGTCAGATGATTTATTGATGTACCTGATGAATACGAGACCAGATATTTGCTTTGCTGTGAACACATTGAGACATGTTCACCTGATGGTTACAAAGCATGCAGTGAGGTACCTGAAGGGTACAATTGATTATGGGCTCAAGTATGAGGTGAATCAGAAGATTAACCTGGAGGGTTATGAGGATTTGTATTGGGAAGGCAGTGCCATTGATAGGAAGAGCACTTCGAAGTGCTACTTCATTATGGGATCAAGTGTGATCTATTGGTTTGGAAGGATGGAGTCCTGCATGGCGCTGAGTATAGTTGAGGAAAAATATGTTGCCACTTGCTATTTGGAGAGAGGAGCAAAGAAGCTCTAGTATGTGATCCAGATCGAGATCTCTCGAAAGAGGGAGTTCTAGCATATTCGGTAAGACATGTTGTCTGAGCATAAATACTGGCGAAGCTTGTAGATTTCTCAGATGTAAACAAACCTGTAGGTTGTCCTCGGATGTAATTAGTACTGGAGAAGCTTGCAAGTTATCCTTGAATGTAATCAGCCCTAATGTGATTCTATGCTAGAAATGGCCAAAGTGAAGTTTGAGTACTTCAGGGAGAAGCTTGGTGTTCTCCAGATCGAGGTTCCCTCCAAGAGGAAATGATGAGACCTAGAGCCATTCTGACATGGTGAGAGGATCAGGTTCCTTCCATGGTCAGATGTAAGGGCTGATCCATTCTGTCATGGTGAGAGGATTGGTTCCTTCCATGTCAGATATAAGTGTTGAGCCATTCTGATATGACTATAGGATTGGTTCCTACATGATCAGATATAACGGCTATTGCCATTCCTTGAATGGAGGTACCTGGTCAGTTACCAGGAATCCTTAGCCTAGTGCTGAGGGCCATTCTGATGTGACTGTAGGATTTGTTCCCACATGATCAGATGTAAGTGCAGTGCCTTTCCATAGATGATAGTAGTTGTGTCCTATCATGCCAGTGGATGTGAGTTCTGAGCCTTTCCATAGATGATGGTAGTTATGTCCTATCATGCTGGTGGATGTGAGTGCTGAGCCTTTTCACAGATGGTAGTAGGTGTGTCCTACCATGCTGGTGATTGTAAGTGCTGTGCCTTTCCATAGATGGTAGTAGGTGTGTCCTAATATGCTAGTGGATGTGAGTGCTATGCCTTTTCAAAGATGATAGTAGTTGTGTCCTATCATGCTGGTGATTGTAAGTGTTGTGCCTTTCCATAGATGATAGTAGTGTCCTATCATGCTGGTGGATGTGAGTGCTGTGCCTTTTCACAGATGATAGTAGTTGTGTCCTATCATGCTGGTGAATGTAAGTGCTATTCCTTTCTAACATGGTGTTGGATGTGTTCCTCTCATGGTTAGATGTGAGTGTTGGCCATTCTGACTTAGGGTCAGATATAAACATTGAAGAAGACCTACATGGAGGCTAGGCCTACAACCAACATGAAAAAGGGTTGGCTCTATAGAACTTCCTGTGACAAGAAGAATCATGAGATAGCACCTATGATGATGAACCAGTGATGATCCAGATCAAGTGATGATCCAAATCTAGTGATGATGTCTCCATGATGATCTAGATCAAGTGATGATCTAGATCTAGTGATGTTGATCCAGCAGAGATGATCCAAATCGAGTGATGATCTAGATCTAGTGATGATGAACCAGATCAAGTGATGATCTAGATCCAGATAAAGACGACCTGAAGATGAATATGAATTGAATATGACGAGGAATCGATGATGTTCCATATGATACAAAAAAGAAGAATTGTGCTGATAAACTGTGTTGAGAGAATACCTTCCTAGTTAAGAGGGAGTGTTGATGTAATTGTAACTTCAGAATGTATTCACTTGTATATCTTCTGTATTGTATCCCGATGTTTATTTTGGGAAGTGTTTATAATGTAATTGAGTCATGTCATGCCCCGATGTTCCGATCAAGAGTTTCTATAATGTGAACAAGTCATGTCAAGTCATTGTGGGTAACCCTCCTATTGATCAAATGTTAAAGTCCCCGCAGTTGTGGGGCCCTAGGGTTATTAGACTATCCTAGAGAAGTCAAACCTAGGTGAGTTATTGTAAGTTGGGGAAATAGTCCCCACCATTGTGTTAAGGATAACCCTCCTTGTTGGTTGGAGGGGAAAAGTCCCCACAAATTGTAGGGCACTAGGGTTATTAGACTCTCCTAGAGATGTCGGCTCTAGTAAGTAATTAATTGTTAAGTGAGGACGACATGTTGGAGAGGAAATTAAGTGAATGAAAGAATATAAATAGAGAGTGAGCCTCTCTATTTATCATACACACACTCACTCACTGGGGCGCATGAGTGAGAGAGAGAAGTTGTTGGGACAAGAGAGAGACTACTGCTATCAAGAGATCATCTTTATGTTTTTGGGTTTTACTTTTTGGTGCTGATTCTATCTCTGAGGAAGTTGCGGGGCTTTCTCCTTTATGGTTTCCCCGAGGAAAATTATTTGTGTCTCTTGTCTCTTGTGTTTTATTTCTGTGCATGTTATTCTCTTAGTTAAATATCCTAAGATCATAATGCTATCTTGAATGATAAAAATCTAATAGTGACTACTCAAGGAGATGAAGAGAAATTCGATTCGTCTCTCTCCAATCTTGCCGTTGGTCTGTAAAGAAGTGATATTTTGGATGTTATGGAAGAAATATCAGATTTGGGAAGTGATTCATTCACCCTCAAAGATCCAATTCTTCCAGTGAATTCCTGTTTGATCACTTGCATTGAAAAACAATGTTTTGTTGAAGAAGGAGAAAATTGTCCATCTGCCATCTCAATTGCACACTTGGGACTTTTTTCAACATTCTTGGATCTTCTCTCACCTTATTTGGTTAGAATTTAGAGTTTCAATACCTCTCAGTTATGCTTGTAACTGATCTCATCAGTTTTGATGTGAAAAATCGAGCACCTTAAGTGTCTTTCAAATTTACTGCTGGGGATTCAATGTCAGTTTCTTCTTATGAGTTTCCTGATATTAAATTTTGTGAAACATTGGATATTTTGGAAGCTATATCATATTATGGTGCTCAATCATTCACTCTACATAATCCCATGCCTCCACCTCCTTCCTACTCAATCACATGCTCATCTCCTCATAGTGCTAGAAAATATGGATAACTCTTGCATTCGATTGGATGCTTTCTCCTCTCATTTGTAGCTGATTTTACTACATATGGTTCTAAGTATCAATCACATCAAGACTCATTTGAACCTGATTTCAAGATCAAGTTAAATGAGCACTGAATTTTTCTCTTTTGTCAGATTATCTTAGTTTCTCTACAGGGTCCCATAATCTCTTATGCAAATATCTATGTTCTTGATCAAGTTGAGAATATTCTTCTTCTTCCTAAAAATAATATACCTCCAGACATCTAATCAAGTTCACACCTACTTGGATTTGGAGCATTTTATTTTTGGTGTATCTAATGTCCATTTTTAGAGGAAGGATTTTGTGTACAAATAATAGATCAATTCTATGAGAAATGATTCTAATAATAAGCATAGGAAATATATCTTGCTACTAAGAATTCTCACAAGCATACAAAAGAAAAATAGAGAGAATAAAAGAGATTGAATCACATGAATGAAGTGATGAATATTTGTGCGTATCCTTTTATTTAATAATGATGAATAATAGTGTACATAAATAATACATCTCTCATAGGAAAATCAAGTTGTATGGAGACAACTCATAAAGCTCAAAAAGGCCGACTTACCAAAATATAGCAAACCCCCATAGGTGGCTAAAGCACTTCCCAAATCTATCAAGGACCTCACAAATTGGAAAAAGAATGAGTGAGTTGTCAAGGATATGGAAAAAACATGCTAATCCTAGAAAATGGAGGAAAAGTCATGAAGGATGTGTTGGCAACAAAAACACCCAGTTTCCTAGTTTGACTAGCTTTACCTTATCCACAGAAAAGTAGAAAAACCAGAATAAAGCAGAATCTGCTATAAAGTGATATATACTAATTTTGAATGGCCAAAAGGTGGTCAAGATCAACCCAGAATTAGAAATAAATCATTCCTAGGATATAGATGGCATGTATTGACTTTAAGGTGCAAGTGGATGCCAACTAATTAAGCTAGTGGGTGAATAATTAATCAAATAATGATTAATTATTTTATCCTAAGTTATGAGTGGGTTTAATATATTCCAAAATCCCCCTATAAGTCTGGCTTTATGATTGTATGACAAAAAATATAGATGCATATAGGGCCCAACAACAAGGCTATGGTCACCCTTTAAAACTTATTATGTCCAGAAAAGTGAGGAAAGAGGCAAAACCATATGGGGAAAATCCTCCCTCAAGAAAGGACGAGGCACAAAAATTTGAAATAATATGTTTTCAACATATCCTTATCTTCACTTGAATGAGCTGAGTGAACTACTTTTGGATGGAAGACATGTTGAAGAAATCATGAACTCCATGACCATGTGCTGGATTGTAGAACCTGCAAGAAGGAAGAGGAGAGACTCCTTGTATCTCATCATTTAATGAAGTAGGAGAATTATATAAATGATTATTTCTGTTTTAAAACTCTGATATGCAAACATAATCTGAAATTAAAAATATATCTGTGCATACTCCTTCCCAAAGAGTACAAAAATTAAGACAATTTATTTCACACCCAATTCCCTAAATAGCTGCAAAATTGTGATGTGAATCACATGTCAATATTCCAATCTGATGTAGCACTTGTATAGATTTGATATGAGGCTGATAAAACTATGATATATCAGAAATATTAGCATATGGAACAGCAAAGACAAAGTCTTCAGTGGGTCCATGAGGATATAGGGCTAGACTAGTAAAATTATGAGCAACTGGGCAGAATTGATAGGTGTAAAAATATGAATGATGGATGGGAAAAAATATATGAACCATAAGTGTTTATAAAATATCTAAACATGTTTAATATCAGTCAAAATATTACTAAGGACATGGATAACCAGCCACTGAAAGATAGAAAATACCTCAATGGCATGTAAGATAAATATCACTACATAAGAGACCAATGAGGAATCAACTAGTGAACTTGGGATTTGTATAGTCTTAGGATTATTCAGAGGTATGGATGGTGTTATTTTATGTGTCATGGTATGAATATCATCCTGCAAACAATATTCTAAATCATATATACAATCTTGTGAGGAAGAGATGCTAAAAGAAAAGTCAATATCTACTCAAAAATCACAATTTTTGGGAGATGAATCTAGTAGACTGAGAGGAGGATCATCAAAGAAAGGATAAGATATTTATGATTCTCATATATTAAAGACTAAATATATATCAGAGACATGAGAAAGGGATAGAACTATGTCACTCAAAGCTTAAGTTATATCACCTTGGAACTGCACAGTTTGACATTGTTCTGAGGAATCAACATGCTTTTCTTGTTCTTCTGGAACTTCGATCTTGTGCTTCTCGAGAATCTGAGACATGATTTCCATATTATTCTTGAAACACTTATTCTCTGAATGAAAACCCTTTTTGTAATAAGAACACTTGTATGTGCTCCCTTTCTTCTTAACTTTCTTCATTACATCTTCATCTTCAATTTCTGACTTTGGCTTCTTCACAATTTGCTTTTCTTTGGATTTGACATTCTTTTTTTCTTGAACCAAGAGATCATGATCCTTTCTCTTGGGAGAATTAACACCACCCATATGGATCAATTTATCTTTCTCCTTTGTTAGTGAATCAATAAAAGAATTTAAATAAGGCATTTTCCACTTAGGAACTGCAAGCCTAGTAGCATGAAAAGTAGACACAAAAACTGAGTAATCAAGACCCAATTTTGAAAGAATGGAAAGGATTAATTGATCATATTCTTTCTCAATCCCACATTGCTTGAGAATTATAAAAAGTGACTTGAACTTGGTGAAGAAACCCTCAAGAGATTCAAAATTGCTTGGACTTAGTGAGAATAACCCAATCTCCAATTGATGCGCTCTTAGCTCATCTTGAACTCCAAAGAGAGACTCCAGTTGAGTCCATACTTGGTTTGGAGTGGTAAAACCATCTAGATGAAAGAGAATATCAGGATAAATATAGAGGAAAAGAAACCCATAGGCTTCATCCAACCTATTATGACACTTAGCTTTCTCAATCACAACATTGGTCTCATTCTCCAAGGCTAGAGTAACTCTGTACAATCCTCTACTATGCAATAGAATGAATATTTTGGATTTCCATTTGTGGTAGTTGAAGGAAATAAGAATTATTGATGAAGGAGAATCCATATTTTTGAATTGATGTGCTCAAGAATAAACTCTCTGCAACATGTAAAACAAACTAGGAGAAAATATTGTAAGCTAGAAAAGCTCTTCTTTAGAGAGGGATAGGAGACTGGATGCCCTCTTCAACTCTGTAGAACTTGATCAACCTTGCTTCTCTAATACCATGTAGGAGATGGAAAGGTTGTGCTACCTATATATCTAATACCATGTAGAAATAACAGATCAATGCTACGAGCAATGATTCTAATAAGAAGCACAGGAAATAGAGCTTGCTACTAAGAATTCTCACAAGCATACATAGGAAAAATAGAGAAAGAAAAGAGACTAAATCACATGAATGAAGAGATGAATATTGTTGTGTATCCTTTTATTGAATACTGATGAATAACAATGTACATAAATAGTACATCCCTCATAGGAAAATCGAGTTGTATGGAGACAACTCATAAAGCTCAAAAAGGCTGACTTACCAAAATATAGCAAACCCCCATAGGTGGCTAAAGCACTTCCCAAATATATCAAGAACCTCACGAATTGGAAAAAGCATGAGTGAGTTTTCAAGGAGATGGAAAAAGCATGCTAATCCTAGAAAATGGAGGAAAAGTCATGAAGGATGGGTGGCAACAAAAACACTCAGTTTCCTAGTTTGACTAGCTTTACCTTATCCACAGAAAAAGCAGAAAAAGCAGAAAAAGCAGAATAAAGAAGAATTTACTGTAAAGTGCTGTATACTAATTATGGATGGTCAAAAGGTGGTCAACATCAACCTAGAATTAGAAATAAATCATTCCTAGGATAAATATGGCATGTATTGACTTTAAGGTGGAAGTGGATGCCAACTAATTAAGCTAGTGGGAAAATAATTAATCAAATAATGATTAATTATTTTATCCTAAGTTATGATTGGGTTTGATATATTATAACATTTTTCCCATTCGATTTTTCCTTTTTCCTAATTTTACATGGACAAATAATTTTTACATTTAGATTGTAATGGGTGACCTTTGGTATTAGTTACTAGGGCCTAGGTTGTCCAAAGTTAGGATTAAAGGGGGGTGTTAGGATTATTATTAATCCTCCCTTTGACCACATAAGTCTATTTGTTTATTTCCCTAGCTTAGGAGGTCTTCATCACTTTACCAGTGCATGGGGGACATATCTACTAGACATATACCACTTTTTGCGCTTGTCTACATGCATTTTGGTGTTCCAGGGATCAATCCCTATAATTTAGGAACCCACTCGGAGTTTCACTAGTGGTGTCCAACAGTTGACTTTAGTAGGTATTTAGTCATGTCCATAATTGCTTCAATCCCCATCAGTTAGATCACTTCCAATGTATCTAGTGCCAATTTTCATGATTCAAGGGAATTTAGGCGCCTTTGTTCACCTACCCTCTTCAGTTAACTGGTTGTAAGCCTTTATTCACCTACCCTCTTCAGTTAACTAGTTATTAACTATTTTATTCATATGGAGTTGCACTAGTTAGATCTAGTGGTGATTTTCCCACACTGAGTTAGCTCCCAAGTTAGTCTATGTTGCTAGATTCAACTGCCTCTTCATACATTCAAATTATTCCTTGATATTTTATTACATATTCACCCATAATGTGAATATTACAACAATGGAAGATTTCTTATATTGTTCTTCAACTCATTGTGTAATAGTAATTATTCTTCTCTCTATTTTTCTTTTGCAATCTATGTGAAGACTATTTCTGTCCCAAGATATGCCCATCAAAATCTAATAAAAATGGGCGACCTACCAAGGAAGACTCAAAATAATATTTATAAAATATTTTTGTGGGTACTATTGCCTTGACTTACAATGAATGTTTTACCTATTGACTTTTACATGTTCAATTACATCAAGTACATCTTTGAACATAGGAATAACATCCTAGAAGGGGAAATACATTAAAAGTACAATAGAATATCTTCCAAAGTTACATTTATTTCAACACTCCCTCTTAACAACGAAGGTATTCTACATCATCAACGACAACAACAACAAAAACCATACAAATGACTGGTGAATCTATATGTCATAGGAAATTTTGTAATGACAACATCATAAGCATCATCTTCATCATGGAACATCATATCTACCAAACATTGTCATCATGGAACATCATCATGGAACACCATCATGAAGCATCATCATCATGGAGCATAATCATTTGCGACATCATCATGTGAATACTTAAACATCATCATCATCATCAGTATCTGAATACTGGTACATCATCATCATCATCGGTATGTGAATACTGGATCATCATCTACAACATCAATATGTGAATACTGGATCATCATCTACACTATTAGTATGTGAATACTGGATCATCATCTGCAACATCAAGATGTAAATATTGGAACAACAAAACATCATTATCATGTTAGTACTGAATCAACATCATCAACAAATAAATGTTAGATCATCATCTGCATCATCAACATAGATATTCTGAAACAAAATTATCATCATCAAAATATAAATGTTGAAACAACAACAACATCATCATCAACATAGAAATGCTGAAACAACATCATCATTATCAACATAGAAATGGTGAAACAACATCATCATCATCAACATAGAAATGTTGAAGCAACATAAAATCATCAGCATAGAAATGATGAAACAACATCATCATCAACATAGAAATGATGAAACAACAACATCATCATCAACATAGAAATTCTAGAATCAATACTGTTATAGATTATTTTACCACACTTGGTAGACACTTTTATGGCCTTCCATGTCCCTTTGCAGACTCTTTGGACCCCCTTTGCTCGAAATATACTTTGATGATCTAAGAAATCCCTTAAAAAACACCTTTTTATTGCCATACGCGGGTTTTAGCTTAAAAGCCACGTGTACATGCAACTTGCTCCACTGTTTCCCACGTACATTAGGAAATGCACATTAAAATTAAATATTTGGAGTTTTCCTCAATGAGTCCCAAATAACTTGACTCTTGGCCTTCCATATTCCTGGAAATGTTCTGAATCGACCCTTCATTTCCTATTGAAGGGCTATATATTGAGCCTTGTTGGGTCGTAAAAATACCACATTTTATTCATCTTTCATATACCATTTGTCACCTTATTCCTATTTTATCCTTCCATAAAACCATTAATATCCACCACTTTCATAATACATATGGGTTTATATTACCATTTTCCAAATGATTTGTTTTAAGTATTTTTAAGAGAATTCTTGATTGAATATTATAAATTAATATATTTTTCATATATATCTCAAATATTTTTGTGAGCTTTGTAATGTAGGGATATTTGGAGCTTTCAACCGAGGAGTATTCAAAAGCTTCCCGAATGTTTTCTCCATCTTTTCAAGATTTGAAAAAGATGATTCAAGCTAATTTCAAGGAGAGGATTATGAAAATATGGAGATAACATCTCATCCCATATTTGTTGGAGGATTTTAAGGGATAAGTTTAGAGAAAAGTGGATATGTTGGAGGATTTTGAGGGATAAGTTGAGAGAAAAGTGGATTGTAATTATGATTAGTTATCTTGAATTCATGTATAAATAGGAGGGCTCTCTCCTCATTTTGTTGGAGGCCTCTCTAGTGGTGTAGAAGTAGAGAATAGTTTATGTCTTTTAAGAGTTAGTCATAGAGTGGATTTTGATTGTTATGTAATGGAGATGATGCTTTAATGCAAATCCTTCATGTTAATTTGAGTTTCTTTCTTATGAATTGTTAGTATATAATTTCAGTGATTTCTTTCTTATGAATTGTTAGTATAGATTTGTCATGAGCTCACATCTATAATTTCAGTATTTCTTTACCAAGTTTAATTTATGCAATTTCATGTTTTCTGCAATAAGATCTATTTCCATACAATTTCCTGTTTTCATAAACTAGATTGAATTTCAGTTGTAGAATAGGTTAGTATCACTTTGATCCTACATATACGTTGCTTGTGCTTCTAAGTTTATGATATCTTTGGTTTGACAATTAAATCGTTGGATATAGTTATAATTTGTTTAATATTTTTCACCAACATTTTGGTGTCGTTGCCGAGGAGGTGCTAAAAGGGATAAGAGTTTATATAGGTAGATAGTTCATTTTTTACATTACACAACAAGGGGAGGGGATAATGATAAGATGAGAGGTAAGAACTTGCGCATCCACTATAGTGGGGTGCCCCACATCCTTGCTTTTCCTTTGTTCGCACAAGAGTGTTTATTTTTCTGCAAAGTGTTTTCTTTTTCTGCAAGAGTGTTCTTTCATTTTCTGCAAATGCGAGTTTGTTTTTATGCAAGTTTTCTTTTACAGTTTTGTATTGTAAAGTTTGTATTGCTTTCATTTTTGGGCTAGCCTTTATTTCATACTAACTTGCTTTTAACTTTGTATCTATTCATTTTTTTGTTTTGTACTGATTTTTGTGCACCTTTTATTTCTATTTTTACACTCGTTTTGTACTAATTCATTTCGTACTTTTTTTTTGCATTTGTCATGTACTCGTTTTTAATTTTTTTTCTCTTCAGTAAAATGATTTTAGGATAAGCATAAGTCTATATTAACTCTCTCAACTCCTAGTAGAAGTAGGGATCTCCTTTTCTCAAGAAAATGAGATCTTGATACCAGCTAAAAGATTTACTACTCCTGAAGTGAAAGAAGAATCAACATTTGAAGAACTATGCACATCAGATGAGGAACAATTATGTGAGCAGAAAATCAAGAATGATGAAGAAGGGAGTACGAGTGATCGAGACAAAGAAATAGACCATGCAAAAAAAAATGCATTGAACAATGGTTTGAGGTAAGTACTAGTTTAAATCAGTTTTGGTTTTTCTTTTATTTCATTAACTTACATTTTCAACACTTAGTTTCGCATATTTTTATACATCTTAGATTTCATTTTGTAAAATTAGATTTGAATTTTTGTTTAGTTTTGTTACATAGATGGCTACATTGGTGATTTCATTACACTTAGATGATTGTACATTTCAATTAGAATAGAGTAGGTAGGTTTTAGTTTTCACTTTATTATTATTTTTTGATAATTTTTAGTTTGGAATTAAATTTTTGCACTAGGAATAATTTGAAAAAATAAATGAATAAAAAAATAACAGAAATATTTCTTCGTTTCAAGATTAATTTCTAGTTTTAGTTTTAAATAATTTTTAAATGATTTGTCTAGTCTTGTTAGCAATTATATTTTTTAGTTACATGAGAATTATTTTCTTTAGCTTTAGGAATTATTTAGTTAGAAAAATGTTTCTTTATTTTCAATTAGTGTTTTAAATTAAACTCATTTTTTAAAATTAATTTTGGAATAAATTTAAAAAAGAAGGAAAAAAACACTTTTTAATTCTGCAGCATAAAAACTCATTTTAGAATTAAAAAGAAATTTTGTTTTCTGATTTCCTATTACAAAATTTTATGTCACGTCCCCACCCCTCATCTTGACGATGGAGAGCATGCAACCAACACACTGTTGCTGTCAATGGGCAAAATAGCCTCATGAACATAAAAATATAAACATGCACTAGATTAAAAACATAACAAATGCATAAATCATTAACAAGCATTAAGTATAAAACATGTAATATACAACAGAAGCAATAACATCCATTCAAGCATTCAACATGTTCATAATAATTCATAAGAAAGTACAAATGTAGAGATAAAATACACAAGAATACTTATCTTAAATTAAGCTTGTCCTGTAACTAGCTACGTCGCTGCAACGTTCCACCCAACCGTAGGCCAGTGTGCTCATTATTCTCTCAGCATCACTGCCACCCTTGAGCTGAGCATGATTCCATAAGGAACTAGGGAACAACAGGCTCACTCATAGCCAAAATCATACATCCACAGTCAAGAAAACACACTGTTGGGTTTCATAGACTGTCCAACCAAGACAATAAGTAATTGGGTTTTTCAGGATGCTAGGGAAAATAACCAATGACACATGGGTCCCTTGGACTTACTCAGCTAAGCAAATTTACCTCAACACACAATCCATCCATTAAAAGATAGATCCTTGGACTTACCCAACCAAGCTAACCTGCTAATCAGGCACAGACAACCATTTAATAGATGGGTATCATCAAAACGTACATGGGAAACCAAAATAGAATGGATGAGGGGAAACAACCCTGCAATGGAAAGCACATTCTCAGAAAAAGTTCTTGCACGTTGCGGAGGCCATTGGACCACCAAAAACTCCCAAGTTGAAATATGAACTCTGAAAATGTCCCTGAGTATTGTCGGATAAAAAACGACCATCATTCACACCCAAATCGGGAGATCTTGGTTCCCTAACCACCGAGAAACACAAAAACGAATTTATGGGCATGTAACAGTGAGGAAAACCTTAGGAAATAATGGGGAAAATTCCCAACAAGATCAGCTTCCTGAGGAAGACCAAAAAACAACCTCTTGAAACTCCCAATACATGAATCACTACTGCACATTCACTTAACAAAACAAAAATGAGAATTCCTAGCTATGGCAATGAGGAAATGCACAACAAAAATGACCAGGGAGGATCCCAACCACTGAGCATTGCCCAAATCAAATTCCCATCCATGGGAAAAATGAGGGAAAACAACAAAAACGTGAGGGAGAATGCCCCAACTATCTCCAGCTGCATGAGGAAGCAAACAAATGGGTGAATAGTGGCTTGGGAAGGCATTTCCTAGCAGTTACTTTCCCAATAAGACAAGAACACATTTTTCGAAAATGGGTAACTCCCCAAATTCAAATTTGACCTCCATACCTTTCCCATCCCAAGGCAATAACTTCCTTCACCAATTTTAGATGACTGGGCATAAAAATACAAAAAGGGTGGTTGACAACTTGATGGGTTTTCCCATAGGATCAAAGGTTTGAATAATTCCCCCTCCTTATTCCTTGTGAAACCATGCCCCCATCTCTTTAATATTGCAACGCGTAGCTATTCGTGGTATATTTATTAATGTAGCATTTTACATGGTGTCTCAAATACATTGTGCCTGTCTAGCACATAAACCATCGGCATCGATTTTAATCGTCGATACATAAGACACTAAATCCATGGTGGTGCCTTTTCCTTTAGCTCCACACCATGATTTAATACAATATTTACATCATATGCAATTTAATACCATGGGGTCAAAACCGGGGTGTTATATTTTATTTTTGCAAGGGAATTTAAATTCTTTTTATAGGATTGATTTTAATATTTTCTAGGAATAATTTAAAATTAAAAAAAAATGAATTCCTAAAACATTTTATAGTTTTTTGTTTTTAATTAAGGTTTTCTAGTTTTAGACTTAGTTTTTCTAAAACATTTAGGAACCAAATTGTAAAATAATCCATCCAAAAACATTTAAACAAACCAAACATTTAAAAAAAAACATAGAAAACCATTTTTTTTTGAAACCCTAGGTGGTGCCTGTACATTCCATATTTTCCACGCAATCCAATGGCCAAACCTACAAACAACCTTTCATGCAAAACCTGCAAACATTCTTTCATGTGCAACCTACAAACAATCTTTCATGTGCAACCTGCAAACAACCTTTCATGCGAAACCTGCAAATAGTATTTCATGTGCAACCTGCAAACAACCTTTTTTGCACAAACCTGCAAAAACACTTAGATCCGAAACAATTACGTCTTGAGATTCATCATTTGGCTCAGGATAAAAAGAATTAAAACAAAAACTCGCCATTCCCCCAACTGCCTCCATATCACAATTGCTCATCAACTATCGTAGGCACATATGGTTTAACACATAATCCATGAGAAATGGAGGCTGTTACTTATGATGACCTGCCTTTTGCAGTGATTAGAACTCATGCAAATCAGCACACAAGGTCCTTGGGATTCCAATTCCACAAAATCACCAATGCAATATTATATCCCTCGATAGTTAAGCAATAGACACATGTTGCTCAGTCGTTCAAATCACCAAATGCTAGTTTTCAAAACAGAATTGGCATTAAACGATTATCTTTCCTGTGACATAGGAGATAAATTATATCTTCTCATATCTACCCTTGAGATTCCCATGATCAATTTGAGTGACCAGACTTGATATATTATACAATAACAATATGCTCAAAAACTTTCGTGATAGGATATCGTGTCTAGTTGTTGGCTATTTTTACTCAAATACTGTTATATGAGATTTACATGGTGATTGAGTCGCTAGATCAGAGAATATTATGGGCCCATCCTGAACCAACTTTATCTCTTTGAACGGTTTCCATTTTTTCAGGGCGATGATGAGTAGGATGAAGAGAGGTCATCACGTTTTTATTTGCAATGTGTATTGCATAACCTATTTTAAATTTTAATGGCAAATCTCTACGAGTATCTTTCCACGGTTTCATCCTGCCATCTCACCTGCTAGGATACGCATGACCTCTTGCCTATATATTCAGGCTCCTCATAACCATATGATCACGATAACTACTTTAAATCAGGCTACGCCGGTGGGAAGCTATGAGTGACTAGTCCAATTTCTACAACTGACTACCTCTGGCCACTTCCTCTTCTTCCCACTTTATCGCTCTTCTTCCCACACCTCGACATTTTCTAAGGATGTAAATTATTCCTCCTTCGTAGGAGGAGTTCCCTCTCTATCCACACCTTGATCAAGGTGTAGTAGACCACCATTTCAAGGATGAACGCTAAGATACAATACTATGTATAATTCAATTGGGTACAGTTGTGTTCGAAGCTACATGGGTGGTATTGATCTAGGGCTTGCTCATACCAAAGGGAATCACCTCGAATCCTATTACATCATTGTATTATTTTTCCCATGCTTCCTTGTGTTCTTAACCTGGTGGTTTGTTGATTTTCCAGTTTTCAGTTCGACCTTTCGTTTGGAATATTTTGTATTTTTCCTGAGTCTCAATGTTTATTGTTGTTGCTGATAGTCACCTAGAAGGATATGAAACTTTCACTAGATCTGCTTGCTCGCTGGTCATTAATAGAGGTCTTGTTGCTTGCTGGAAGAATGAATCCCAGCTTTATGCTCGTCACTTAGCTTATCTCATTTGCTTTCTTGGTGGTGCGCTTAATTACAAGGGGCTTCCTGGCTTGCTAGTTTGTGGGCTTCTTGAGCTTGTTTGCTGGTTGGAATAATTTATACATAGGTAGGTTCACTTTCAATACAAATAGAATTATTAAAGGAGGAGAGTGAAGTAAGCACACTATAAGTTTATTATGCACGGTTTTTACATATGTAACAAAATATATCTACATTGAACTTTTCCATCTCTCACAAAATCAATGAGAACACTGCAAATCATCTCAGAAACTGCGGATTCATGGTGTGCTAAGCTCTACAAAATAATGGAATAAAATTCCCATTAGAAAAATAGACTCCATGGATACAATTTTCATGAATTTTGAGTTGGTTCACTTAAAACCAACCCATTCTAAACTTCGAAATCGAACAGATATTGAATCACAGCCCTGGGACTGCCAAATGTTATGTATTTTTTTTTAAGGTTTTTGTTATATGGCTTTGTTCCAATAACGGTGGCTCGTGCAAGCTCTTGTTCACATAATTTTATTTGTATCTAAGTGACTAAATATGACTTTTTTATAGAGATACTTGATATATTGAGCAGGCAGTTTGAACAGGGATTCCTCCTCAACCCTTCACAAGCTGTATTGTCCAACAATTTTTTATGTTGCATTCACGCACAAAAATGTGTGCGCCAACGCCATTATAATCTGCATTTGGTACTCCATGTTATTTTTGAATCTTATTATATATCAGTATATCTCTAGAGATCCTTTCGTTGAACCCAATAGTACTCTCATCCTCACAATTAATGGGGGTTGGATTTATTATGAAGTGCAATTCTAGAAATGGATAAAGAACATAGAAATGAGTGAGCATCTAGGGGTAGATTCATATCATTGTCCTGTAAATATGTAGATATATGGACGCATTTAAAGCACCACGACTGATTGCTTCTGGGTAAATGGGTAATGGCTCTATAACATGCTTTGTTTCTGTTGTTTTTTCCTTTCCTATTTCCCTAGCTCCCTTAGCCTGTTGCCTTCAATATTGATGGGTAAAAAGGTTTCGATTCAACCATGGTTGCTTGCTTAGATGCTGATAGTTATGCTTGTACCTATGCTATAGCTACCTTTGCTTCTGTGTGATAAACTCCTACGTCATCTGCTACTTGGCATTTGCTTCCACAAAGAACAAGGTATACTTTTAAACAAGCTTGATTTTGGTTTATCTTAAACATTAATCTATTTTTTTTAGTTTTTTTAAGTTATTAGCTTCTTTCAGATTTAAACTATGTAGCATATAAATATTTATAGCAACAAATTTTTTATATTTAAAGATATAAAATTTATGGGATGCAAATATTATTAACTATGAATATTATAATTTTGAAGACATTATTATTTGACATGGGTTACTTTAATTTTAGTTTTATAAAATACAATATTAAATCAACTTATATTAACAATATCTATAATATATCTATATCTTTTTAATATAAAGTATAAAATTTAATATAAATGTATTTAATAATTTATTGATAAACTTTATAATCTCTTTAATATAAAGTATACAAGTTAATATAATTGTATTTAATAATTATAGTTATAGTATTTTTATTTTTAATTGTAAATTTGTAATATTATTTTTTAATTTCTATTAAATGTATGATTAACCAATCAACATGAGGTAAATATTAACTAGCATAGTAGAGTAAGTAGAGAGTATTCTATTCTATTAGCAAGCTAATTATAAAAGCAAATCCCAATAGCGTAGAAGCCACGGTCGAAGCCACAGTTGAACTGTAGCCAAGCATCCCAGTGGAGCAGCAATACAGTTAGCCTAGCCCATTTATGACAGGCATCGAGTGCATTTCAGGTTTTAAATATGACAATAAATACATGGTGATATACATATTTTAAAGAATTTATTTTGTGCTTATTGGCTGTCATAATATAAGAAAAGCAACAACTGGAAGATTAGATGTTCGAAAGGGTACAACTAGCATTGAATTTTCCTTGTGCCTGCTACCACCTATATTAATGAATGAATACCATCACGATCTCATCAAATTGATAATTTTCCACTAATTGAAAGAAATTTTGACAATATGGAAGCCCTATACAAAAAGTCTAAATCACAGTCTATTTTATCTTCTTTGAAATCGAAGGAAGCTGCTGTCGCAGCTAAGCATTATTCTTGATTTTTATTTTTGCATAGTGGGACCTGGAACATCTTTGGTTTGGGGGAGGTAGGTGTTTGTTCCAATTTTGTTATAATTTCCAGAATAAACCATGCATGTATCAAGCTGAATTTATTTCATATTTGATATTCTTTGTAATTCAGATACTCATTTATCTAATTAACTAATTTTCATATCTGTTTAAAACATGAAGGATTATTCAGAGGTCTCCAAACTGCATGTTTATTCAAATGGATATTCACATGGTCATTCCAATTGCAAAACCTGTCGCTTGTTTGCACACTCTTCTCTATTCTAGATTATTAAGATAGTATGTTTTTAGAGGGGTCGACCACTGCCAAACCTGTCGCTTGTTTGCAAACTGCCAAACCGATCACTTGTTTGCACACTCTTCTCTCTCTGTTGCTCAATCTTTACATAAATACGCATTAACCTTTGTAAAAGGAGGATGTAAAAACTCTGATTTTTGTTCCTATTGCAAAAAAATTAAAAATGTTAGAGACAAAAACACATTGACATAATAAAACTTATACATAAAAGATTAAAATAAACACATAATTTTTTTTGTGTGAATAAATAAAATTAATATATCTATCTATCTATCTATCTATCTATATATATATACAAAAACACTTCAGAAATAATAAAAGTGTTATGATAACATTACAAAAATAAAAATAAAATAAAATTAAAAAAATGCTAAAAACATATAAATAAATAAAAAGTATTAGGTAACAAATAAAATCATAAAATTAAAAACTACAAATGAACTTGGAATCTTCTCTAAATCAAATTTTATGTTTGTTGCACTAACTTGTTTTCACAAGTCACTCAAACACAGTTTTTGACAAGAAGGGTTGCTACTCTTAAGTATAAGAGCATTTTATTTATTCTCTTCAACTTTTTGTTAAGAACATATTTCCTATATTTTCAATGCTCTCACAAGTTTCACAAGTTGTTGTAGGAAAGTGCTAACATTTTCTTTTCAGTTTCAAAGATGAACGAATGGCATTTCCAGAATCGCAGAAAAATTTCAAAAAAATGTTCCATTAAAAGCTTGAAGAAGTTGAGCTTCCACTATGTATGTCATGCCATTTTTTTGCCACAAAGAATCCTTTCAGAAACCAATTATGCCATGTCATGATTAATTGCCCTTTTTCCTTCCAATCTTATTCGTCATCTATGTTAGAGTCTAATTTTTCACTTCCTTGTACATCATGACTTCCTACATGTCTACCTTTTTAAGTCGCACACCTTTTCCTCATTTTCCGTTCATCTTTTACCTTATGAATAAAACCATTCAACTTCCTTCCCATGACTACATTGCTCTGTTATCCCTGCCATAAAAACTATTTGACTGTGAGATCTTTTATCTATAGTCCTACCACTCATTCTGTATAACTCGTGTTGACTGATGTGGGATTCCTTAAGGCCCACCTTTCAACAAGTATTGCCCCATCGACCTTAGCACACTATCTAGGATAGAGACTAGAGTTCATTTTTAGTACCTTGAGGCTTGCATTCCTTAATGACAAGTTCTCTCACTAACAATCATGGGAATACATCAATGTCCCTTAATCGTTAGATCTTGCAAGTGGCTTGACATCATCTCATCTATTCCCACTTTGCAAGATGTACTTAGGTACCTTGGCACTCATTGACATCAATGGTGAGATTAACTCACATTGGTTAATGACATTCATCAATGGTCAGTAATCCAATGAATTCTTTCCATCTTCGACATCGACACATTTATTCACATGGTAAGAATTGTACCATCGGGTTTTGTAGCAGGTGAAGACTATATACTTTGCATGACTCCATCAACAGTTTTATAGTAGCATAATTCATCCATATGATAGTACCACAGTTCTACTTTCAGCTCTCATCTTTTACTTCATCCAACCAAGCAGTAGTTCAGATCCTTCACTTCACATTCTATGATCCAACAGCAGTAGCCACATTCCTATTGCATAGTTCATAAAATTTTCAGGGTAAGTGAAGGTATTTTTTTCTTCTTCTAATATTTAATCATGCAATTCCTTGGATGCTAGAAATAAATAAATTTGGAAATTCCCTCTCTACATCCCCTTTCTCCTTTTCATAAACATAATACATCTTAAGTTGGTGGGGGGTGGGGGGTGTGGGGTGGTATTCATTACCATTTTACACATTCATCATCTCATTTACCATCAACCAACATGTCTTTGCCAAACTATGCTTTGTAAACATTTCTATATATATTGGCATGATCCATAATATGAAGAAAATGATTTCAAATATATATTGATGGTTCATCATTTATAAATGCATGTATACTTTTAAATATTATGTATTGCAGCAAAAATACAAGTTAAACGATCAAATGTTGTTAATACAAGAACCAAAATTTGTTATGGTTGTCACACAAGAAACAATCATAAGGAAAATCACTGCCACTCATGCATTTCAAATCATCGAATGATTTACTGTTACATACCATCATCATGTAAAGCCCAACTACAAAGACAAAAGTTAAAAAGAGAATCAATGCATAGTTTCATGAGGACATGCAACCAGTCAAGTTGGGGGGAATGTTGGGTCACAAAAATACGACATTTTATTCATCTTTCATATACCATTTGTCACCTTATTGCCATTTTATCCTTCCATAAAACCTTTAATATCCACCACTTTCATAATACATATGGGTTTATATTACCATTTTCCAAATTATTTGTTTTAAGTATTTTTAAGAGAATTATTGATTAAATATTATAAATTAATATATTTTTCATATATATCTCAAATATTTGTGTGAGATTTGTAATGTAGGGATATTTGGAGCTTTCAACCAAGGAGTATTTAAAAGCTTCCCGAATGTTTTCTCCATATTTTCAAGATTTGAAAAAGATAATTCAAGCTAATTTCAAGGAGAGGATTATGGAAATATGGAGAGAATATCTATCCCATATTTGTTGGAGGATTTGAAGGGATAAGTTGAGAAAAAAGTGGGTATGTTGGAGGATTTTGAGGGATAAGTTGAGAGGAAAGTGGATTATAATTATGATTAGTTATCTTGAATTCATGTATAAATAGGAGGGCTCTCTCCTCATTTTGTTGGAGGCCTCTCTAGTGGTGTAGAAGTAGAGAATAGTTTATGTCTTTTAAGAGTTAGTCATAGAGTGGATTTTGATTGTTATGTAATGGAGATGATGCTTTAATGCAAATCCTTTTATTCTCTCATGTTAATTTGAGTTTCTTTCTTATGAATTGTTAGTATAGAATTTCAATGATTTATTTCTTATGAATTGTTAGTATAGATTTGTCATGAGCTCACATCTATAATTTCAATATTTCTTTACCAATTTTAATTTATGCAATTCCATGTTTTTGCAGTTAGATTTATTTCCATACAATTTCCTGTTTTCATAAACTAGATTGAATTTCAGTTGTAGAATAGGTTAGTATCACTTTGATCCTGCATATACATTGCTCGAGCTTCTAAGTTTACGATCTCTCTGGGTTGACAATTAAATCATTGGATACATGTTATAATTTGTTTAATATTTTTCACCAACAAGCCTCTTGGATGCATTAGAGGAGGAGAACATTTGCGAGCAAGAAAGCTATAGCTCATTGTTGCCCCATTCATATATGCTTGAGTGTGTATCCCTTTGTCCTTTTGAGCACACACTGCTGCTCTTCCCAAGCTTTCCTTTGTCTTGTGAGCTTTCCATTGAGATGGGGGATTGAAGTGGTGGAGACCCAGGTGGAGGACTTGGTTTCTCCATTTCGACAAGGTGCCGACAGAGTTTGTCACGGTTATCTCCATTCATTATGAAAAGAAATATCCATGACTCGTCCATTACATGTGTATGACTATGAATATTATTATCCATGGATGTAGTTGTATTTGACTATACATGTTGGATTTATATATGCTAGAGTAGTCCTAACATTTTAACATATATCATGCCTGCATTGTTCGTTGTTGTTGAGGATGAATTGTAGGTACAAGCGTGTCTAAAAATATCAATGGGGATCTACTACAACCGTCTCGGATAAGGTATGTTCCATATCCCTTACTGTTAGAAACATTTATTTCTCTTGAATATTGAAGTGGATTGATTTTTGGTGCCATTTAGTCTGGTGTGGTCTACCCCAATCCATAGGAAGTTTCTCTCTGTAACAGAATTGGCAAATCCACTGGGAGGTTCCTTGTTTTTATTTGGGGTTTGGGTGCACAATGTGCTTGAATTGATCTCTGTTTATTTGTGTTTTTGTCTCATATTTAGAAGTATGTTATCCCATTGGTGTCGTGTTAAATTAATTTGAGTATTAGCCTATCATTTTACCATCTTGCTGTACGAGAGTCATAGATGTATCAGTAGCGTATACATGCAGGTTTTCCTTAAACAGTTGCGTATACATACGGTTTTCCTGTGAACACTCGCGTACGCCTCTCTTTTGAGTGTGAATTTGATGTTTGAGAGATGGTGGGTGGGTTTTGAATGTTCTTGAGTCTTCTTGGATTCCTTTGATGTTTGTCTACTGCCTCTATTTCTGACCAAAGACCTTTTTCTTTTTCTTTTTAGGTAAAATTTGTTCTTGTCATCCTTACTTGTCTTACTTCTCTTGTGTCTGATACTTGCTACAGGTTCTAGGAGTTATAGTCTTTATTTTACCACATTTACATATCATTTAATACAAAAATATAAATTTTTTTGTTTTTGCATGATGCATTTGCACGGAATTAGTGCTTGTATTAGGTTTTGCTTAGTTATATAGTAGTCAAGATTTCATATAGGAAAAGTTGCATTGACATTTGAAGGAAACTTAATGCATCTCATGTAGTGGCATACCCCATTCTTGTAATTAAAGACAACTTGCACTTGGAATTATTTTTTAGGTGTGCATATTTACTTGATTTGCTGAGTCATAACATCACTAGTTGCACGACCATTTCCTTTGAGTAATCACAGCCTCAAAATAAATGCTTAATCTAAAATGAATTACACTTTTTATTTCATAGTGATTCATCAATAAGCTTAGGTTTTAGAGTCTTGGAATAGGTTGTTGTGAGTAAATTTCTCCAAGACTACTAAAAAAAACAAGTAGGTGTCTATCTAGGTGAGAGAGTAAAATCCTTGGTATAATTAGTGTTCTCAGGAGGCTCCTATTACACAGGAGTTAAGCATGAGGAAACATACACATTTGTGGTGGGGATAGCCCCTTTCCACTCTCTGTGCAATGCCATATATACTTCCAGGATATTATTCATATCTGGGGGCTTTTGAGGTACCTTTGGTGCTTTCAAAATTTGGGCTTTGTTACCCTTCCCATACGGCAGATCCTTCCTATGACTATCTTCCTAAGCATTGGATATATTGGTGTGACCTTAGTTTCCTTACTTAGGTATCACAGGGGGTACTTGTAGAGGTTATTTTGTGAGTTTTTTGGCTAGGTAGAGGCTGTACAACATAGTCGCTTTATGTGTTGAAGTTGAGGGCCTATATAATTGGTTATGCACCTCCGCTTGTAGTATATGGGAGTCTTAGGCCTCTCCTAGGTGAGACATACCTGCTACATTTAGGAGCTGATTTATCCTCCCTCTTGGATTGCTTTCCCTTGGATTATATTTTCTTAGGAGTGTGCTCTTTGTGTGCTAGATTTGTTTAGGGTTCATTATTGGTTGAGTATTTTTACTTTTGTGGAGTCATCGTGGAGTGAGGTCTGACACCTCGGCATCTCTCCACCTGGCAGGTATTTTGCCTTGCAAAACTACTCCTCCTCATTGAAAGAGGACTATACATTGTAGAAATATTCATTCACAACTTGATCCACATACCGGTCTTATCACGAGTCATACATATGAGACACTGTAGGTCCTTCCCTCTCCATCCTTTGGAATGGGGAATGTGACATTGAGTAGACCTAGGACTTCGGTT